>JAUMHQ010000045.1:2250791-2275763 GCA_032361165.1 Enteromius paludinosus | reverse complement strand
AAGAGTCGTTGGATGAGATGCGGAAGAAATAATCCCACTCACAATAGCGATTTAAGTAGAAAAACCGGACGAATCCCATGAAATATATAATCTGATCGATGTCTTGAGGTGTGGCTACCGTAGTATAAGCGGAATAATTGACGACGAGCCGTTGAATTATTAGAAAAATAATGCACACCCGAGGTGCCCACTCTGCTTCGCGTCGTGACCGCATCACCACCTCGGTTGTGCATTATTTTTCTAATTATTCAACGGCTCATCGTCAATTATTCCTTACTTAATGTTAATTTCAGCAGTTCATTTCGTCGTTAAAATCACAAATTGTTAACGTTATTGTATTTTATTAACTAATGTTTACCAAGATTAATAAATACTGTAAAAAATATATTCTTTATTGTTGGTTCATGTTAATTAGTACGTTAACTAATGTTAAACAATAACACCTTTTTGTAAAGTTACTTTTGATCAACATGTATCCTTCCTGCTAAATGAAAGTTATTGACTCAATGATAGTGTATGACCATGAAATATTACTGATATCATTCTTTTGCATTAATTATGTTTTGTTTTCTTTATAATCAGGGCCTTTATTTGTTGTCATGATAAACCCATCATCTGGACCAGGAGGTGAGAAGGATGTTTAAGGGTCATGTGTATACTTTGGCTGCAGGCTTGAGTCTGTGGGATGGGGTTATTTCACAGGGTTTATGAAAGGTTTGGGTTGTGAGTTTGTATTTTGTGATTCATTTGAAAGCTCTCCGTTTCAAGTCTGGTGCGTCTCTCCTAAAGTTTAGGTTAATAATAAGGTAAAAAGCGGTTATATCTGGATCTGCATTTAAGCATCCTGTTTTAGTTTCACCAGAGAGGGTGAAAGTTGCAAACCCAAGTTTATTGCCAGTAGAGGGCAATATGTGAATGAGACAAATCTTTAATGTACTACATTTACATGTGTAAATGAAAGAAAATGTACAATATGAGAAAATAAATGAATTCAGGTAATAATACTAGACTGTTTATCACATCGCTCTCATCTTTAGGTGTGTGCAGATTGCTGGCCTCTTTGCTTTATGGGTTGGAGTCTCATATGGACAACTCAGAGGACAACAATTTTCTACAGGACATGCTCATGGGCAATACTCTGCATCTGCTTATTAAGGTCAGATGATTTTTTATTTTAGCAGCAGCCAGTATATGAGTGATGTCAGCCCTTCTGTAGTGCCTGTTTTTTTGCTAGGGCTATGATTTGGATTGGGTGAAATTATTCAGATGCTGGTTTTCATTCGTTCATTCATACATTCATTCACTGATTCTGCAATTCGCTCACTCATTCATACACTTGCTGTCTTGATCTGTCATTCAGTCACCAATACATTCATTCATTTATTCACCCAATCACTATTTTTTGCTTTCACTGACATCAGGCTGAAATACACTACATGATTTTAAACAGATTTTTGCCCTGGTTTGTACCATGGATGAGTCAACACTAGTTGCAGTCTGCAGATTATGAGCGGTAAGAGTTGACAGAATTCATGGAAAACTGTGCAGTGCATGATGGACACAAAATCTGATTGTTTAACTGCAGACTGGAATTCCATTGAGTCATCTCTCTTATTAAAAGAAAGGGTTCTAAATAGTAGCAGATTAGGGTTCTTCAGACTTGTAACCATAGTAAAACAGATACAAAGTCCCCGGAAAGCTTTATATGTTGTACTTTGCTTAAGTGAACTGCCTCAATCACTCATTTCAATCACCCGTTTGGGTTTCACTTTATTTTAATGGTCCCTTTAATGTATTCTGTTGATTATAAGTAATATTGCACCTACATATCTACAACTAGTATTAGTAGACTGGTAGGGTTAGGGTTAGAATAGGTTGATATGTACTTGCAAAGTTACTTATAGTCAGTAGAGCGTCTTTTGGGGGACCATCACAATAAAGACTTAGCAGATATTAATTAGAGAGTGTACTAATCTAATGAGAGTTAATTGACTTGTAGGTGCAAAGCTATTTATTGCCCACAGATTGTTCAAAAGGGAATAAAGTTTTAGCCACATTTGTTCTGTCATTCACCTACTTGCACGTGGGTCTGTGTATTCACTAGTTGCTTCTGGGAGTATTTAGATATTAAATATTAATGAATTTGATTAGGTTTTTCATTTGGATTAGTTATACTGTATATTTAGACATTAAATGGTAACTGTGGGCGATTTGTGCATCGTACAACAACAAAAACAACAAAAGTTTTTTTCTTTTAAAGACCATTAAGTTATGTCCACTTCACAAAAGTCTACCAAGCTTATCATTCTAATGGTACATCCAAACATACAGTTTTTAAGTCTAAAATGACCAAAGACCACCATATGGTTAATTATTCACTCTTTTTGGGCATTCCACTGCAGCAAGTGCACACCCAGCATCCTCATTTGCTGGCAGACGGGTCTAATGAATCCAGCACATGCTGTCTGCGACACGGAGAGAGGGGGAGGCGAGGAGAAAGGGAGGAGAGGTCAAAGGGGAAGGGGAGACTGTGATAAAAGCCCGAATACAGCTCAGCTGTGCTCTGTGAGTCACATGGATCTGTGAAGTGTTTAGCGCTCCTGCTGCATGTTGTTCTTTGAATGCTTAGAAAGGATCATATTTTCCAATCAACTTTTCAATTTCCTTAGAGAAACAACATAACTCCTCAAATAGTTTGAAAGCTATTATTGGTAGAAAAATACTTCAAATGCATGCCTGATGCGTTATATAACATAATGAATACAGTGCATTAAATACCAGTTGCATTTAGGGCTTTTACCTCATGATACATTGTAAAACACAATGAATTAAATCATTTGGGTTATGATTTGATCTCAGCTATGATGTAAACTCTACAGGAAGCCCTACTACTTGCACATTGATATAATGTTAAAGGTTAAATGAAAATGCCACAGTTTTTCCATATTCCACTATGTTCTTTCCTCTACAAGTTGATACATACCTCTCCCTCTCAGTCAATCAATGATTCACGTAAACAAATCATAATCATAATGCATATGCATTGTTAGGGTTTCTAATTGATGCATCTAGAAAATAAGTTATTTGTTATAGTAACAGGTAAAGTATATGGAATATATCTGGCTGTGTTTATTTTGTACTGTAATTAGTAGTAAAGAGGAAGTCAACTGTATAGCTATGTATGACATCACATTAAATAGTGTCAAAATGACCTTATATAATGGAGGATTTTAAAGATGATATTTTGATTCTTATCGAAAGTAACAAAACAAAAATGTTTATGTATAATGTATACTGAGGTTTTATTTATGCATTAACTGCAAAAACAGATTAAAAGGTCAGTCTTGCAATGTAAGAATCGATATTGATTGCTAAAAGGAAGATATATGAAATCATGACAATGCTGTATTATTCTTAAATTACAATGCAGTTTCTCATTCTGGTTCCTTTTGTATTTTTGGTAAAATGAATAGAGCATAATATAATATAAAAAAATATATATTAATATAATATAAAACATAATATATTATTTTTGCAAAAAACAGATTTTTGAATGCTTATATATGTGTGTATATGTAGGAAATGTACAGTGATTTAATAATCTTATTACCATCATTATAGTTAATTTTATGAAAGGTTTTTAAAATACAAATATTTCACGTAGTTTTAATTGAAAATCAGGTCATAAAAGTGCAATAATAATAGAATAATTCTAAAATAGTTTTAGATGAATTATAGCATGTAAACTGCTGCTTGAGACTATCCTCCACACACACACACCTGTTGAGGGACATCAACAGGCATATCTCCAGAGGCAAGCAATGAATTTACTTAATGTGCAAGACTTTTCAGCATGAGTCTAAATTGATATACCAATTCTCACCACACAACAACTGATGTCAGAGTCCATCTCAGCAGCGAACACAAACATGCAACTAAAGGATTATACTAAGCGTGCACAAAGAGAACGTTTTTGACTGTTTTGACTGTAAAGGAAATCAGAGCTCTTGCTTGTGTTGGAAAATAAGCAATTATACTGCCATTACAAACAAGAAGAAACTTTACAAGAAATGTACCATAAGAAGCTGACATAAATATGCAGTCCGAGTCAGAATATAGAGCATCTGACATTTTGTTTTTGTACAGTATATAAAATGGCAATTCCCTGATTGTGGAAATAAATATTTAAAGGGGTCATACAAAAGCAATGTTCCACAAGCTAATTTGATTCTTTAGGATCTTAATGAAAAGTTTGTAATATAGATTGCTTTAAAAATTTCTCAAAGACAGTGTAAAAAAACGCTAATTTTACCCTGTCAAAAACAGCTCTTTAGAGATCACTCTGTTCTGTGTACTTCCCCTTTAAATCTTCACGAGCTCCGCTGACCCCGCCCCTCTTTTCCGAGCCGCTCCCAGAGGATCTTTTTTTAGCCGTATTCATTGTGAAAAGTTTGCTGATTAGCACATTATTAGGAAAGGAGATTTGCAAAGACTCATTAAAAGACATTATACTCACTGCCTCTGTAGTTGAGGCTGGATTCATGAATGATTTCGGTTGATCAAGGGTGCGCTTCCCTTCAGAACCAAACGTAGCGTTACCCCTCTGCATCTTCAGTCACTCAGATGTCGGCGGTAAATCACTACTGCAATGTTCATTAATACATTCAACAACAAAAATCTCTAATAAGTCTTGCTTGTCTCTGCATCTCGGTCTGATGACGGCTCACTCAGGGCGGGGCTGAGGTAAGACACCAGTTTAATCTGTGTGACACGCCGCTGTCAATCAAATATTGTGGGCGTGGCCTCACACCGACATATTTTTGAGAATGAAGGGGCAACTTATTCTTCTTTTAATTGAATAAAAATACTTTGAATCTTTATCATTGTAGGGTGGATGTGTACACACACTCCCTACACACATTTCAGTCCAGACAGCTTGAAAAAGTGCATATGACCACTTTAATAGATTTATTTAAACGTGTTTTTGTCGGCTTACAATATTTAAGGTGTGATATTTGGCACATTGATTTGCATGAAGAAACAGCTAGAAACATCGATAGCAAGGGCATGTGTTAAGATGCTTTATGTGTAGTTTTGTTGTTAATAGAAAATGTGGCCCCTAACCCACAAGCCAAAATGTATCTGGTTTTAGTGTGTGACCTCATCTTTTAAAAAATGTAAAATTGTTTTACTTAATACATCTGTTATGAAACATGTTCGTCTTTATGAGCTCTGTTAGCTGTGTGAGGGCAATAAATATGATTACATCTTTCTTGGCTGATATTCTAATAGCTTTAGCATTGCCTAAACCATACAGTCCAGCAAATAAATGGACCGACAGATGTAAACACAAAATTATTTATTTTATTTATGTTACTATAGATTTGACTGATATATTACATTTTTGTTACTTCTGCTTATCAGACTGTGTGATTTATTACTCACATAACGCAGACTAACATTTTGCTACTAGATGAATTTCAGGGGTGATGGTCAACAGGGTGAACAGTAACCCTCTGGGCATCAGACAGCAGTCTAATGCCACTTCTCCTCTCTTCACAGGTCTATGACAGGCTGCAGAGGTACAGAGCACAGCGGCCTGCTCCACTGTTGGAAAGCACACAGGGCCTGGCTCAGGACGTAAGTTCTCCTCTGGGGCATCTAGTGGTTTCTGTCTCCAGACCAGAGTCATCAGACAATCCAGCCGAGCTGGGACGGGATTCAGTTGCAGGACCTTTAGTCTGTTTAGTGTTGTTGGTTTGAAGTGCACTGGAAGGGATTACTTCTGAACACCCCAGTGTCACACAAATACATGTGCAGCTTCACAGACACTCATTTATTTATTGAATTTTTTTATTATTGTATATATATATATATATATTTATATCTGGCCGTACCTATTTATATTCAAGGCCAAAATGGCATTTTTGTGTGTCGGTGCCCAGCATGACCCAATTTTCCCTAAGCTCTTTAAAACTGCAGTGTATAATTTCTGCACCACCAGCATGACAGACTGGAAATTAGTTAAAAAATAATTATTGCTTCAAACTAGATTCCAGAAAAACCCTATCATCTGCATTGGTCAAATAAATAAATAGTCCTGTCCGAAATTCACACCACTGGTTGAGCCAATATTACTACCTCAAACTGGCCAGTGGCTTGTTTCGGGTTTTGTTTGCTTGTTTCTTAGGCTTTATTACAGATTATTTTTTATATAGAATTTATATTATTACATGTCATTCATTATGTATGTAGTATTGTGAACATGAACAATAATAATTTCTGTGTACTCAAATACTGAGTTTAGACAGCTACAGAGAGAAACTATTAGCCAAATAACAAAATCTCTGTGTCTCAATGACGTGGCTCACTTAATAAAAAATTGTTTCAATGATCTCACTTGCTCCTCCTATCTTCATTCCCAGCCAGCCTCATTTGACTCTTCAGAACCAGGCCTCAAACTGATGCAGATCGACACTCTTTGGTGGAGCATTCTATGCTGGCATACCCTTATTGCATCTGTCCGTACTGTATTATGGAGTAGGTAGACATGTGGTATCTACATGTCTTGTCAAGCCCCCACAACCCTAGTGAGTTTGTTGACATATCACAATCTCCATGCAAAGCTTATAGCCATCACTCTTGCTGTCTCCAATCCCTCTATCTGTGTCTGCACTCATAGACTCAGGGTCAGCCAGCAACTCTGTCGCTCCCTCCACCTCCGTATAACCTTTGTGAATCTTACAACATCTTCTCAAAAATAGGAAAACCTCTGGGTTGTGGCATCATCTGTCACTGTGTGGATCCAGTAAGGCTGCAGGTGGGCTGCTTGCAAGTAGAAGACATCACTCTCCTGGTTCTGGAAATGTCAACAGCGTTCATCAACTTGGAGTGCCCATGGCTTGTTAAGCATTCACCTATACACAGTAGTTTCCTGGTCTACTGGACATGTCCTGAAATGAGGTGCTCAGTGTTTCTTTTACTGATTTCCATCAGTTCCTCCATCCAAGGGGCTTGGCCTGAAGTCAGTTCCAACACTCATCCATCAACATCCCCTGCTTCTTCTAGTTTCTTATTTGTGGCAAAAAAAATTTATCTGTATTGATTACCAGTCTCTTGACAAGCTTACAGTGAAATACAGGTTCCCTCTTGCACACATCCTGGCTACTTTTGAATTGTTTTGTGAACAACAATCATCTTTATGAAGCTTGACCTTTGCAGCACATACAGCCTCATTCAGATGATAACTTCAGGATCACGGTCTGAAATGCAAAATGACTCTTGAGGTAATTTAGGCCAGTCTGCAGCAGAACTTTTCAAATATTCTGGACCTCTTAGCCATCTTCCATCGTTCTTAAGGGAGCTAGACCTTACACCTCGAGAGGCGTCATCAGCTGGATTGGCTGCAGAATTTACATAACGCCACTGAAACTTCTGTGACAGATTTCAAATAGTTGAAACTCTGTTGGCTACATACGTCTGGAATCTGCTAGTGTCATTCAATATATACTGAATGGAAAACAGCTTTTGTGGCCCCTACCCTACTGTACACAGTGGATGTTGTTGATGTAAACCAGGGACTGTTTTTCAGGAGTTGGGTTAGGCCTCTTACATTCAGTGAAGGGGAATCTTGATGCTTCAGTTTACCCCATGGTTCACAATCATCACAAGGTTCCTATGTATTTAGACAGTCACTGTTGGTGTAAATTTCAGGTGTCCTGATATCCGGATTTGGTGCTAAACAGGAAACATTTCTTATTATAAATTATTTTAAATTAGTTTTGCTGCTTAATCACCCCTTCCCCTCCCCATCTCCCTCCAAAAATGTGATAAACTATACCTTTTACAAGTTTGATTTAAGAATGTATTCATTTAAAATAAATAAAATTGTACAGTATATACTTTTAAGCAGGAAAAAAATGTTCTCAATATTGCTAATAGTAATGTTTATAATTTTTTATTTATTTATTTATTTTGAGGATCAAGTTCATAAATTAGAAGGATTTCTGAATCATGTGACGCTGAAGACTGATGTAGTTTTTCTTTTTCCTTGCACACCTTGCAAAAGCAATCAGCTCTGTCTTTATCAACTCAATTCTGCAGAGACTCTTAAAAGAAAGATTATCTCCAGCTTTTGACTGTGCATGCTGCATTTCATTAAGGCAACGAGTAGTTTTCAAGTGATATCACTTTCCATCTTCCCTCAGACTGAAAACGAGGAGGACATTTTGGAGCATTAAGCCGTTAAAAGCATTTTCCTTACGTCGCAGCTCAGTGTAAAATTTCAGTTTTGGAGATTTAATGTATGTTTAATGTCAGGTCCGGTGTCGCTCACAACCACATTCAGTCAAGTTAGTTGTTGCTTGGCTGAACCACTACAGAAACAGCTATTTCTCCAGGGCTCCTGGAACTGTGGCTTTTTGACCTGCTATGCAAACATTCGCATAATATTTTCAAGTGGGTTGGGATAGACTGAACCAGACCCCTGTGCATTGCCAAAGCAAACTGGCACCAGATCAGTTCATGATACCTGGAGCACAAACTAAGCCAAATGGGCTGGTCAGAGACTTGTGCCTGTTATACCATATCGTATAGACATTATTTAATGTTTAATGCTTCTCACTTTTCTTTCCAGTTGGCAAAGGAGCTGCTCTGTGTAGTCGCTAGCCCAGAGACAACAGAGTTGTTATACCTGCTCTCTAAACCTCATGTACAGGTGAGAAGAGAATGTATATTTAGGTCAAGATTTAGAGACATTCACAAAAAAAGAAATAAAGTTTTGACTGAAAACAGAAGCAAATAAAATAATCCCTGCTTTTATGTTGGGCTGGTGTCAATAGACAAAGTACGTACGTGCTGTTGATAAACAAATTCAGGCTAGCCCTCTGGACAGCACGCCAAATACTCCAAATAATTGTTATCATAACTCATTAACTCGTTAAATGGTATTTGCTGAAAATATCATGATAAACACAATATATGGTTGATAAAATATGGGAAATGTACATTACTCTTTGACTCTCCAAGCATGAACTGGATATGAAAAAAAAAAAACATCTTTAGTCCTGAAAAAATCCAGACCCACACATTAAGTTTATGGAGTTCAGAAGTTTCCCTTATGAGGGCTTTGACAGCTTTATTTGTGATTGGTCTAATGATATGTTGCTTTTTGGATCGTTTGTTTGGCTCTCACATTTTATAAAGCAACGCTGGGTTACCTCAGTAAGGTGATATTCAATGTGGAAAGATTCTTTATCAAGCCAAGTGTAAAGACCAGTCAGCAGTGTTGAGGTTGATTTACCTTTTGATTTGCTGAAAATATTTTACCTTTTATATAGGGTTGCACAATTCATCGATTTTCTTATCACAATTATGAATGCCACAATTATGTAATCAAATTGGCAAATAATTTTTGAAACCCCACTTATGTTATTCTGTGTGCTTAAGATGGGTTTTTGTTTCTTTTTAAAGGTAATCTTAAGGGTTTTTCCATTGTTGCATGCCAAATATGGCATTCAAATAATGCTATGAATGTCATTCAGTGTAAATTGTAATAGTTGTAATTAATAATAGCAATTACAATTTTAAGGGAATAATTGACAGTTATGATTTTTGCCATAATCATGCAGCCTTACTTTTATAGATAGATAGATATGCTACTGTTCAAAATATTATGTTTTTTTATATATCTATATAAGTCAATTATATATGCTGCATGAGCAATCCTATCCTACATTTTTTTCATTCATGTTTTGTAACATTTCATCACAATTTATACCTTGCAAATGTGGCTAACTGAATTCCTAAGTCCTCTATGTTTATATTATCCTCTTCAGGCTCTTCTCTCAGTGCATGACATTGTGTCTCAGAAAGAGTTTGACCCTCGGTTGCCACCTCTGCCCTCACTGCCCGATTACATCGAGAAAGACGAAGATTCAATCAAGATTGTTTGCTTGGTTAAAAACCAGGAGCCACTGGTGGGTCCCTCTGAATAACATGAGTAAATCCATAGGAAATAATCATTGTTGGTAGTAGCAGCTCAGTTAAATCATTATCGGCGGTCATCATATTTAGAAAACTAAAAAAATAAATAATTCCTTGCTATGCGCACTGTGCTAGACTGAGTCTTGTCACAGCACTTATATATTGTTGCTTTGTTTCCTTCTACTTTGTAAATCGCTTTGGATAAAAGCGTCTGTCAACTGAATAATTGTAAATGTAAATATCTACAATCCATTAGAGATATCTGCTTCAGCTTTAAATGTAAAGTGACTATTGCTTGAAAAGATCATTCATACCTTAATGAATGATCTTTTTCCATAAATTAAACTATGAGTCATACTTCATGTTTATTTTAAGATAAGGGTACTGGAATTGGTTAGGAATCAATCGAAATCAACCAAATCAACTAAACTTATTACTTCACTTAAGTGTTTTTGATTATAATCAGCGTAAGACTAATAAGGCACGCATATTAAGGGGTAAGATTTGGATTATAATACTAAAGAGTATCAAAGTGCAACCTGGATCAGTTTTACTCTACCTCCAGAATCATATTTTCCGTCTCTGAGCAAAACCATCTGCACTTACATTTGTGTTACTTAGATGGGATGATTTGAATACAAATAGGAAACGCTGTGCAGCACTCTGCAAATAATAAACCTGCATCTGCAGGTCATATGGCATATGTAAAAAGTCATATGATCATTCTTAAATGTATTATTACCTCCAAGAAACACTTAATATGTTTTCATTCTTGAGTATAAGGGGCTTTCCCTGCCATTAATGCGTAGACAGTTTAAACTGCGGTGCCATTAGGCTCTGATACAGACATTGATAGCGGTCAATTGGTTGATGGTTGTGTTTATTTCAGCCTCGCCGCACACATTTCTGATGTATCTCTCTGTGCTGCTTCTATAAAGATAGATGCATACGCCTCTTTTGTAAAAATATATCCAAAATCCATTAAATGTTGGCAAAATTTTACATTTTAACGTTGGTTAATGGAACCGTCAATACTTTTTTATCAACATTTATCAAATATCGTAATAAATAAGTGCCTGCATTAACCTTAAATCTGACTGTTCTCTGTTTGAGCGGGCTATTTTACAGAGGCGCAGACCCCACCTGTTTATTTTTTCCCACACCTTAGTCTTGTGATTAAGGACTACAGATCATTTTGGCGTCTTCTGTGATCGATGAACTATACAGGACCACCTTACTCCTATATCAGTGTCCCTTGTTGCATCATGTACCTCATTGTCTGCTGCTGTACAGGCTTCAAAACTCGGCCTCCTGAAACCAAGAGGCCTTTTAAGGACTAAAATTTCACCATAGTTTGGACTAGATTTTATTTTAGGACCTCTGCAAGTTGTTAATATGTTTTGGAGGGTTTAACCTAAACAATATTATTGTAGCTGTGGTAATGTGGCCATGGCTAGTGTACTGATTGTCTTGGGAGTTGATGTGTATGAAATGAACATTCTGGTACATGATTAAAACAGAAATGATTTTTCTGTTCAAGTGATGTGAGATGGTTCTAATGGATATGGAATTGTAGCAAAACACAGACGTGTGTCTACTTCATCAAGGTCAAATGTGATGTGTGTTTAGATCCAATGAACCTGAAAGATTAATTTCGCTGGCTGCTGAATTTTCCTTCACATACAAAAAGAAAATGGATCAGATGTTTGACATGTAATGTCAGCAATCTGTGGGATTTAAACAAAAGCTTTTTTGTATTATTGTGAGCTTTCATGAAGTGAATAGGGTTTCCCTCATTAAGTTTGACTTTTTCACCATAGTTTCAAGCAACATTTAATGCTCAGTTCTCACTGCATAGCATGCTTAAGATTCCTAGTGTGATTTTCACCCTCTCTAAAGATATTTCTATACCGATTTCTACTTGGACTTAACCTGACACTCACATATTGATTTACAAGGCAAATTGGGAATGTTTGCTTGCAACTGGTCCCTCAAGACATATGATTTTGAGCTTTAATATTCAAAATTCTAAATGATAGCTTGCAGAACTTCAGTAGACATTTCTATGTTCCAGGGAGCCACTATCAAGAGAGATGAGTCCACTGGAGCTATAGTGGTGGCTCGGGTCATGAGAGGAGGAGCTGCTGATCGGAGTGGTGAGAAGCATTTTTAATGTATCCATATTAAAGCCTAATTAGAACCAAAATCATATAGGAGAACACTTAAAGGAATAGTTCGCCCAAAAACTAAATTCTGTCATCATTTACTCACCCTTTAGTTGTTCCAAACCTGTGTGAATCTCTTTGTTCTGCTGAACACAAAGGAAGATATTTTGAAGAAAGTTTGTACCAGGCTGTTGGGTCGCCATTGACTTCCATAGTAGAAAGAAAAATACTATGAAAGTCAATGGTGACCCAAAACAGCCTGGTTACAAACTTTCTTCAAAATATCTTCCTTTGTGTTCAGCAGAACCAAGAAATTCATACAGGTTTGGAACTATTTGAGGTATAGTAAATGATGACAGAATTTAGTTTTTGGGTGAACTACTTCTTTAAAGTTGGCATGACATGTAAATTCACCATCTTATTGTGAATGATTCATCCATACATATGTTTCATTTTTACTCATAGCTCATAATTTTTAATCAAAATGCCATAACTGTCATGACTTTGCAATCATTTAGTCTGCTTAGCTTACATTCAGATCTGCCACCATCTGATGATTTTTTTCCCTTTCTTTTGTCTTGGATGTTCATCACAATATGAAACAAAAGAATGTACTTTAAATATGCATGGCACAGTGCTATACCAATGCTTATAGCTTACAACTGGTTAAGCTATTGGTTAAATTCACTCTGCTTTGTTTAACACAATTAATTCTGATAAAAAATTTCCTCTTGTTGGTTCATTGACTAATACTACAGGTCTAATTCATGAAGGTGACAAGCTCCAGGAAGTCAATGGTGTTCCAATGGAGGACAAGAACCCAAAGGAGATAATTCCCATACTAGTATGCATCGCAGATGCAGATACCAGATTACCATTTTGGAAGCTGGTTCCCAGCATAGGATGATAGTGTGTTGTTGTCCCCACAAGATTCTTTACTAGCTTAATCAGCAGACCTTTTATTTAACATGACCATTCTGTCTAGACTAGAAACCAGCTATATCTGCAATAGAAACTGATGTTAGTCAAAGCTGTGTGTGTAAATGTTTGTAAGAATTTGGTAAGTTTGTTGCTGAGGATAACAAATCTGCATTCTGTCTTTATTCATAAGTGTTATTGAATCTGAACCTTGTAAGCTTGTTTTTGGGACTGTATGTTATTATCACATCCTCCAGGCCAAGTCTGAAGGAGCAGTGACCTTCAAAGTCATCCCAGGCACCAAAGAAGAGCCAGAGACCATAGATAACAAGGTCTCATATATTTAAAAGTAATTAAAATGTACAGAGCTGTTTGTTTTTTGTTTGTTTTTTTGCATTTATTTACACTTATAGATAATTAAATGAAACTTGGTGCCATCAAAATATATTTGTGGATTTTTGCAGATCTTTGTAAGGACACTTTTTGACTATAATCCTCAAGCAGATCCGGCCATTCCATGCAAAGACGCCGGGTTGGAATTCTGGAGAGGAGATGTGTTACAGATTGTAAGCCAAGAAGATGACACCTGGTGGCAGGCCAGACGGCACGGTGACGCCAACCTCAGGGCTGGATTGATTCCCTCAAGAAAGCTTCAGGAAAGGTAAGAAAACGTACATAATCATACTATTGCAAAGTTTCACTCCAAGTCTAGACTCTGAAACTAAATCCTTCTGTTGTCAGAGCCATACACAGACGTTGTCAGTCAGACTCAGATCCTGTCATCATGTTCCCAATGTTTAATTAGACACAGTCAAGGGCAACACAGCCTGACACTCCTTTAGACAAACTTTCGCTCATAAAAAGAAAAACAATCAATGTCATCAAAATGTGTCTTTTGTCTGGACAGTTGGTGCCTATAAATCCCACCAAGTGATGAGAATATATCAGCCTGCATAGATTTTGTTATTTGGGTGTCTTTGAGTTAATGTCATGAAAGTGACATTACTGAAAGGTTTACCAAATAGCTTCATGTAGTCTCAACATAAGATGACACGCTCACCACAGTCCGTTCACTGACCGTCTGAAGCCAGTTCCCGCAAACTATAAAGCGTGTTTTTAAACTGGCATGCTGGCTTTATGGAACTTTCGGGAATACGCGTCAAGACAGAACAGTCTGGTAGTCGATCAAACAAGTACATCTGAGGGTGAAAGGTGTCTACATTCGGAGAAAAACTTTCCACTATCGAGCTGTACGGTTCTCTTTGTAGAACGGTTCCCTTCCGCGCCGATCCGGTACGGTAATTGTTTTTGTTTTCCACTGCGGGTTGTGTAAACCGAGCAGAGAATTTTGGGCCATATGTGTCAGTAATGACATTGCTACGTTCTTTTGAACTTTCTATTCATTAAAGAATGCAAAAAAATATCTCAGTTTCCACAAATATAGAATGAATGAATGAATGAAGAATTTATATAGCGCTTTATTATGTATTGCCATACACCCAAAGCCCTTTACAATCATGTGAGGGGGGTCTCTCCTCAACCACCACCAGTGTGCAGCATCCAAATCACATTTCAAAATATATATAATATATTGCACTATTATGGTTATTATTATTCTTACTGGCGCTGTCAAACTTTTGAACTACATTATAGTGAATTTCAGCCTGAATAGGCTTTAGTATCAACCAGACCTACTAATGTTTTTGTCAAATGTTTTGACTATGACAGACAGAACTGCTTTTAACTTATTTACGAGGAATTTCCCTGAGCTAACTGAGATGTTGATATTTTCAGCATGGTTCCTGTTTCCCTACAGGAGAGTAACTTTACAAAGGCCAGCAGTTCTGTTCCACCCACTGAGAGAGTCCATGATTGTCAGAGGTAAGCTCAGAAATCCAAGCAGTATTGAAACATCATACAGATAAGGCAGCATTTGAAATATTCAGATGCTAAAAATATTTACTCTCTCCGGCCCTGTCCCAAATGGTGCACTTGATGTACACCACTGTAGAAAACCTCGGATTGCGGCCGGCCATCCATTTTAGCTGCTTTGGAGGCATCTAGCCCTTGTTACACACTTTTCCTGAGTCTTGTGTCTTAATAAGATTTCTCACACAGCTAAGGCCATCGTTTGGGACTGAGCCTGTATGAAAACTGGAAGTCAAATTCATTTTTATTAATTCATTTCCCCATTTAAAGTCAGTTAAAACAAAACACACACATCTACACTGCATTCAATGTACCAAACAGTATGTATAGGCTGTAAGGCATAACACTTTTCAGAGTAATTTTAAACAAACAAAGAAAAGCATGTGTTGTTAATTTAGAGCTCCTGTTGGATGAAATATTTAAACAAAGACTAGACTCAGCATCCCACGCTGTGTTAAAGAGTGATGTGGAAATGATTGTGGAAATCAGTGATGTCACGCTCAACATCACTACAAAAACTGCTAGTGACAGTCAGAGATGACAGTGTGTCCAAGGGTGCCAGGCGTCTTCCTGGAGCTGCTCTCTGGAGACGTGAGCTGAATAAATGACCTGATAAAGTCTGAGGAAGTGCTGTAAATCACAGTGGCTCTGCCGGACATATTAAAACATGTTTTACTACGTGTGAACACATTCATACTAAGCCAATGGAAAGGTTGCAGTTGCACTGTTCAGAACAGTCCTAGTCAATTCTTCATTTTTGCTAAAGACTTCAGCAAGACAGCAAAGTGTGACCTCAGGATGAAAGCAGTTCTCCAGAAATATATTACCATAATTACCACAGATATGTAAAGATGTTCATTTAGTTTTATTGTAATATTACTATGAATATTATTTTAGTACATTTCTTAAAGATATGTTTAAAGAGATGATCTGATACTGTTATTGGATTCAATGTAATTCATCTGATATCAGTTCCTTACTCAAGTTAATACAAGCTAACTTTTTTTTTTATATGTCACATTTTATTACAGTTTGGCTTCTATAAACAAGCATGGCATCAAATAATAAACAGTGCACACTACATATGAATTAGTTAATCGGAACTGATGAATACTGAAAACAATATTTAGTTGCTATTGTCCTTGGTTTATTTTGCTGCAGTATAAATTGTTGAGGGAATTAAATTGGGGTGAAAAAGGAAGAAGCCAATAGATGGATCTGGAATAGCTTGATCTTGTCTTGAAAAGCCATTGTAGGTCTGTTCAAAGCAACAGCCTTCCCTATAAAACCTCCATCTGTGGGTTGGATGCAAGGAGAGTGACAGCTGCTCTGCGACTCCGAGTACTCGCACGGCGATAATCGACGAGGTCACTTTACGGCCTCCCCTAAAGCACACACAAACACAGAGCTTGGGTTGAAGCAGAAGGTTACCAAAATGCAACGTGTTAAACTCAAGACAGCACCAGCATTTTTACTGGCTCTGTAAAAGCATGAAACACATCATTCCCCAATGAACCGCAGGTGAGGACATGGTTAGGACAAGTTGAGCTTGGTCACAGAAAATTGCAATTACTATTCCAAAAATCCACCCTGGCCACAACATGATGGACAATTGGACCGAGCGTCCATGTCTTGCCCCTTGGCTGCCATTGCACAAGACCACACACATACTGTAAACGTAGGATTTGCGTTACTCACCTCGTCCCGTTGGAGAAGTAAAAGCATGTTTGTTCTCTTTCAAAATGATCACATTTTCCTTTCTTTTCTCGTTTAAGGGTACATTCGTCAAAAAAGAAAAGGAAAAAAAGAAAGAAAGAGCAGAGATGACCAAACATTTATCTAAAACATGCATTCTAAAGCAAAGGGCAGGTTTATCTAAAATAGAAAAAGTTCATTCAAACAATCAGTGAGAAAATTAATCACTCAATCTACTTATCCTCGTTGGACCCCATATTCCCCTGCTCCATCTTGTCAGCCAATCAGCTTAGAGCTTGCCAGATAGATGTACATTCATGTCCTGTGAATAATATGCATAAGCGGTCAGTGAACTAACTGTGAGGGTGCAGTCTAACTCTGTGACCATGACAGTCCAAATTTAGGCAGTAAAAGCGACATCACATGTTCTCTGATTATACAGTAAGATTGATTGATGAAGTGCTAGGACTTTTGCTGTATCTAAATGCAGCTTCTTTCTTTAAAAAGGGCTATGATGCTTGTGTAACCTAAGAGTGAGAATGTATTTCCTGAATATTAGAAATCTCTACAAAATGTCAAAAATGGTTTATTGATGTGAGTGCAAAGTCTGATTGACTCTCTCTCTCTCTCTCTCCCCTTCTCTCTCTCTCTCTTGACCTTTCATTCACACTGAAAAGACAACATGGAAGGTAATTTCTCATCCTTTTCAGCACGGTCACATAAGAGTAACCCAGCTCTAATTTGCCAGTATTTTTGTCTTTGTTTACATCAAGGGTAAAGAACAGTAAGATTGCAAATTACCCCTTTCTTTCACCACTTCTTGATTTAGGGTTTGCCCAGACTCCATCTCACATTTATCATTATTTGATTAGAGTGCTCTTTTTCTCTTTTCTCTCTAACCTGCTTTCACCCAATAACCAGAAGATGTGGACTATGGTGCAATAAGTGGCATACACATAGGTAAGGAATTTTACACTGTATTTTATACGTTTATACTTTATTTTATACACTGTAAGCACATAGCCATTGAGACCTAAAGTTCCAAGCACACGCACACAAATATAAATATTTTTTTTCTCTCTGAACTCTACTTTTTCACTCAATTGTGGTCCACTGCAACACATACAATGTTTACACTGAATCAGCATTGTTTTTCATACAAAATAATCTGTATAATGATGCATAAATACAAATTTGCCTTTCTGTTTGACCCCACCGCTAACTCAAATGCAACTAGTCACGCTCCCTTTTTACAGTTTATGCGACTTGGCCTGTTAGCCACAGTACTGATGAACAAGACAGTTGTTAGAGAAATCCATCTCATCCTGTTTAATTTGTACTTTTTGCATTATGTTCCCACACCATTATGAGGATGATGTTTATTCAAGCTGAGGATCATTAGTTTTAGATTTAGTCTGATCTGGTTTGAGCATTCATGCTAATGGGAGAGGCTTTGATAGCTCCAGACTGGGTGCTTTGTGCTGGTCCATTAGTGATAAAGGCCATCTGAGAGCTAAACATCCACTAGCTAGGCTACCGGTTGAGTCTAGCAGAGACGCGCCTCATTTTCACTCTTTGGCAACCTTGACCCCACTTCAAAAGCCAGCATGTCCACAGCTAATCTCCCGGACACACAATGGCCAAACTAGCGTCAGGGCTGCTACGGTCCCTCAAGAAAACATGCTTAAGACATTACAATGGGACCAGGCCATACTGGGCTTATTTTGCCAGCTCCAAAATGTCAGATTTATCACAGCAGCAGCGCAGCAAGTATGTGATGGAAAATTGGATGCCTTTGCCACAGATGGAGAGCTCTAGTAGCACTGGATGCTTTTTGAGCAATTGTCAACATTCTTCTATAAATCTATTCAGCAAAGCCCTTGCTAAAATTTAGAGGTGCTGTTCAGAGTAACCACGTGGAGATACAAGGCCCAAGGTATTGTGGCATATGAAAAGGGTCATGAGGGAGAGGTGTGGTGGGATATTAAACTGGGGAAACCTGGAAAAGGTATCAGCAAATCCCAATAAGATCCAGACATGGAAAAACAGAGACGCATTAAAAACAGGCTCTATTTACAAACCAGATTATTTAATCAGTATGCAGTCCCACATGCTGCAAAGAGCCAATATTTAATGCATGCTTGAATCTCCAGAAAGCTTGCTTATTTCTCCAGATCTTTTGAATGTTTTCAGTGTCAGGTAGCCGCAGCTCATGTGCGTTAGCAGACTTCGGCAACCGAATGTCTTCGTCAAACAGATAATGGTTTTAGCATGCAGTCTGGTGTAACCAACCGCATATGAAATATGTCATACATTTTATGTACCGTTTGTGGCAGATAATGTGGACTGCGCACTTGATGAGGTTGCGTGCCATGTGGTTTCTGAACAGGCATAACAAAGCGCTCCCTGTCATATTAGCGGATTGTCTGTCCAGATTCCACTGCATGGGATATATGGTGTCTGTGTTGGCTTACTGCTCGCACGTTAAATCGCTATCGATGATTTAATGGCTCATCAGGGTGGCTACATGCATCGCTCCAGGAACGCGAGGGCAGCAGTCTGAGGGTAAAAAGTGTGTATCTAGTGTGTTTTGGAAAACCTCTCACTGTTCCTAAAAGGGATAGTGCACCCAAAAATAAAATTGTACACTTTTTTAAAAAAGAAATTAAAGATGATTCCTGAAGCACATGTGACTGTTTAAGATTATGTAACGGAAAAAGAACATGAAGGGCAGGGATATGATGATTCCTTTGCTATAAAATGACTCCCTAACTAAAATCTAAATGCATCTAGCATATGCAAAACTAATTTGTACTGACATTATTTCCCCCCCGGAATATAAATAATTGTTTTTATATCCCTCTCAACAATGCAGTTTTTTTTTGCCCCAGTGAAACTTATAATTGGGGTCAAAGTAGTTTCCAGAAAATGCCTATTTCTTTCATGAAACTCTAGATGGTGCAGGCTATTAGGTCGTAACTGTTTATATTGACAGCGTTAAATGACTTAGCACAAGCTGATTGGTTCATGTTACGTATGCCGCCAATGCGCTTGCTACTTTACATTTTAAAGACTGGTTATCATCCACTTGAGCATTTTCCAGCATGTCCCAGAAACCCTGCACCTTCCCCAGCTCCACCTGTATTGATCTGCAATGGGTTATTTTACATGCTATATTTGCAGCAGCATGATCTGTCTCTCCGTCTATCACAGCCCCCCGGAATCCCCTGACACCAATTTGCAGTAACATACTATCTGACTTCAAAGCTAATACACATAGACTGAAGAGTTAGGCAAACATTTTAATATGATGGTGTGCTTAACTATCCGAGCTGATTTTATTAGTGCTGGGTTGTCTAAGTGGGTATGTTTTTTTTGTATCCTGTGTTTTTTTTGGCTGAGATCCATTGCTCCCTGTCTACAGTGATCTTCCATGTTACAGACTCTGGAAAACAACATGACCACCAGGATTACCGTGATCCCAAGTCAATCCTAACAAAACTGCTTCCAAAAACTCAAACATCTCTGTAACTTATAATAAGAAAGAGGCTGTTCTACCACTGAGTGTAATTTCACAGATGTCAGAGCTAGGAGATGCCCATATCATTTGCAGTAAGTCAGAGCCTCGCTGTGCCCACAACATGGCTTCCGCGAGACCACATGCATGTGGTGAAAGCCCTGCTTTGGTGTAGCCCATGAATTAAGGACCATTAACCTTCTGGAGTGGTGACTCCTGCACGGTGTTATTTTCTGAAACTGGTCATGTGGCTATGTTTCTGTAAGTTTTCCGACACAAAAAATGCTGCAGGTTCCAAGTTTCTAATCTCTAGATAAAGTCCGCCTCTGTCAGCACCACCATCACCAGTCATCAACTGCATTAAGGATCGGGACTGATCCAGGTTATTTACTGCCAGCCGCTCAGCTTTCCTTGAGCAGGATGGAAACAAGCAGTAACGTTCATTAGTTGTAACCAAGGTCATCTGTGAACAGAGATGAGCGTGAAGGCTGATGGAATTATAGTGTCACAGACCAAAAGATTCTCTTTGGTATATCTATAGCAGCATTGTTTTGTTCACAAAAACATCTTTCCTATAACCTCTTAATAGCTTATGGTTTCAGAAAATGTTCTTTTTTCCTGTCCTGTGTTTTTTCCCCTTATTGTATCTTTCAGGAACGGCTTTCATTTGTATTCCTGTATCCCCGTTTGTGTAATACAGTTGATTTAGTAAGCCAGATCTTAAGATTTGTAAAAGTTTATTTATTTAGTTAGTTACCACATGAAGCAAGTTCTGGGTTACATAATAAAACATTTTTACAGTGTAGAGTATAAATTTTTACTATTGTATGTTTAGTGTTATTTTTTCTTTACTTCAGTCTACGTGGAAATCCTGAACTGCATAAAATAATTATTTTTTTTAAAGAATCTAAGAAAGAAAAACAACTGTCTAGAGGTCTATCTAGTGGGAGTCCAGTGGGCCAGATACAATTCATCTTTAGGCCTTGGTTTGATTATCTCTGTCAAATCTCTCTAGCTTCTTTTTGATTTATTTATCCAGAAGCTGTTTGGCCTTCAGGTCCAGATTTTGCTGTCTATGTGGGACACTAAACGTCTGAAAGCATTTAAAGGATTCAGCAAGATTAATATTGGTAGGACTAATCAAACAAGTATTTGTACTTCAGCAGATAATGTGAGATATGCCTTAAATCTGTTCACCAAGACCACCAAGACTATGTTCAGGCCCTCGTCCACATAATTTCCAGAGGTGTAGATGAACAACTACTTAGTGCCCTGTAATGTATTTATGATAGTGTTATCATTGGTAGCTAAATTAATTGAAAAAATTAATATGACCTCCAGTTTTTGTTTCTCTGCATGGCAGCAGACGTTTTTGACTGATGACCCAACATTTGTTTATAAACTGCATCAAATTATGTTGAACATTACTTGAAAACCGAGTTTGGATGTATCTTTCCCACAAAAATACTTTTATTTGTTTATTGCACAATACTGAATTTGATTTATATGTTGGAAATAACATTTCTGGTGCCTGTATGTTTAGTTTGTGCTGCTGAGGTGGATAGTTTATGAGATATGGGCCTTCGGGATTCTATATGCTGTATGCCTGCTAAAAGTTGAGTTTAAATAGTGGAAGCTGGATTCTTTATTGTACTACTGTACTGATAGAGAAGAAACATGTTTCCTCTCACATTAAAGGGATAGTTCACCCATAAATAAAAACTGATTTACCCATGATTTACACACACCCTCAAGCCATTCTAGGTATATATGTCTTTCGATGAATAGACTCTGAGTTATATTAAAAATGTCCTGCCTCCTCCAAGTTTTATAATGCCAGTGAATGGGTGTTGAGATTTTTAAGTCCAATAAAGTCCATCCACCGATCATAAAAAGTACTCCAAATGGCTTTGAGGGGTTAATTTAGGCCTTCTGAATTAATGCTTTTGTGTAAAAAAAAAAAAAAAAAAAAATCTATATTTTAAACTTTATGGGCCTATTTACACCTGGTAATTTTATGCATTTTCGGATATCTATCTGATTTGTTAAAACATTTATATTTACACTTGGCTATGTAAATGTGTCATCATAAAATGGATATAAATCTGATCTTCAATTCCCGTGCTATAGAGTTGACGTCAACAAAATCGAATTCTTTCTTGGCAGTTTGAGCGTCGGCTTGCTGAAGAGATGCTCGTCCGCAGCGATGTGCGTAATATCTGACTGTAATGTCTTGTAGTCTGTAACATTATCTCACACATTTATTATTATAACATTTTGGGAGGAGTTAAATTTAAATAGGTAGGTTCAGCAACCAGATGCATTTACACTTGAGCAATCGGATTTATATACGTCTCAAATGCATTCTGGAGAGCATTTACACATGGTCACGATCGGGTCGCTATCTGATCAGACAAAATGCATGAAGTGACCGGGTGTAAACAGCCCCTATAATCCACAATCTCTAGCTGACATCTTGTGTCATCTGCTAAATGCCACTTTCTCATGACCAAGCTTATGACAGTTAGTGGAAGCTGGTTTGGTTTTATCCACCTCTCCACATCTATAGCACATGCTTTCCTTGTGGGATGAAGAATATACCCAAGCATTACCAACTGTTGGTTTTAAAAAACATTAAACTATTATTTGCCCACTGCTCCGAGTCTCCCAGTCTTTCAGGTCACTAAAGGCTTCCAGAATTTCATCACTTATGTATTTTATGCATCGTGCTTGACAGAGTACCTTAACAACATGCTTATCTTTTCCAAATACTTTGTGCACAAAGCTATTAGAGAAAGGTACCTTTGTCCAAGTTTGAAACAATGTGCTATACATTGCCGTTTTCTTATATCTTGATTGCATGGAAATAGATCTGAACAAGACCCAAATTGTCATCAGTAAAGAGGATTCAGCTCGTCCAAGAGTTTTCAGACCTTTATTTATTTTTCAAGAACTTCAGTGCTCCAATCACTCTGTGGATTACTCCACCTCTACTTTAGTCTCAGCCTCAGACATCACATCCTCAGAACACTGGCTAAATGTCTGACGCATATGGCACACTTTATCTGGAGACACTTTGGTGACAACACAAGTTGTCGTCAGATGAGTTGAATTATACAGGATTTCTGGGAGATGCATGTTGCATTCTTTGTCATCCCGCTAGGAAACAAAGATGCTGTGACACCTATGAGTACGTGAAATATTTACATTTCGCGGCATAGAATCTTTAAAATACATCTGAGAGTTTTACACTTCGGTCTGTTATTGTGGCGACATTTCTTCACCCCAAAACATGAAGCTGAACGACACAAACTGTGATTGGTTGTTTGACATGTCAGTCAAACGGCCTCATTACCAGCCCTTGGCCAGTGAACACTACTACGTATTCCAGACCTTCAGCCATAAGTCTGAAGGTCAGGCTACGCAAGACTACCTTTACTTTATTGCTCCTGTGAAGGAAAAGTTCTTGTAAGTTAGACTTTCCAAGAAAGGTTTTTGCGAGTCATTGTGTCCATCCTGTCCTGCTCTTAATCATGGCCTTCAATAATCAGTTCTGCTTGATATCCCAGAGCAGTGTTTCCCAACCTTACACGTTTCGGATGTCTCCCTAATCAAACACACACACGCACCTGATATAACTTATCATCTTGTTTGTAGAAACTCCAAAACTTCAAATGGGTGTGTCAGATAAGCAAGACTTTCAAAATGTGTACAGTTGGGGGCCTTCCAGGAACAGGATTAGGAACCACCGTCCAAGCACTGTAATGTGCTACTTAAACTTCCATCACATTCACACGGATAGTCTTTAACAAATTTCTTGCACCCTGGCGGATACTGCTATTCAGTACTCAATGCAGGTTTCTTCACGGTTATAGTTTTCTTCTGACAGATTCTCTTTGGTCATTGTTAAGCTCACCAACCAGCAGGTCTTGCCAGGACGATAGTTTTGACTACCTCTTGGATTCAAGTCTACTGATTTCTCAGTTTTGTTGACCCTGCTTTGGTCCTGATGTCTGATTTCTGGTTCCAAGAACCAATTCCAAAGAAAAACTAGACATTGACAGCTATCTAAAACATACACTAATGATCCAGACAAACACACTTGTCTAATAAGAAACAGATGTAAGCACAACTGCCCAAGTATTTTTGGCATCTCTACTTTGTAGGAACTCTGAGCAAATTATGCTGTAATTTCTAAACACATTACTCAGTGTACGGGGAAAAAAGAATCAAATCAAGCTTGACATATTATGACATACCTACGTAAATTTAAATCAATAAAAAAATTATAAAAAGAGTCCAAGTATTCTAATAAATCTAACTGCATGTGATGTTAAGTTAATTAAGTTTAGTTTTCTCCTTTACCACAGCTGGTTTGAGGAAAAGTTTCCGGTTGAGCCGGAAGGACAGAACAAGTCAACAGGTGAGACAGAAGATGGACGAAGGACATGCCGGAATCCATTTACCAGTATATCAGGAGGTTCTACCTTACAAGAGAATGCCTGACGAGCCTTACCGCCTTGTGCTCCTAACTGGTGAGAAT
Source organism: Enteromius paludinosus (assembly GCA_032361165.1). NCBI lineage: Eukaryota > Metazoa > Chordata > Actinopteri > Cypriniformes > Cyprinidae > Enteromius > Enteromius paludinosus. Next base: position 2,251,012 of record JAUMHQ010000045.1, on the reverse strand, counting down.
GATTCTTGAATGAGATTATAATGATCATCTAAGTACTTGAATTTTGTCACTATTCAACTTTTAGGGTTGAAAAGGGAACAGTAGTTCAATGTATGAAAACCTATTAAAGGTGCCGTAGAATGCATTGAGAGAATATTTTAAATGGTTCTCTGATATGTACATAGAAGGTATGTAGCTTAGGTAAGGGGAAAAAATGCCCAGAAACGGTTTTACAGGTCCAT
>JAUMHQ010000045.1:2213429-2225421 GCA_032361165.1 Enteromius paludinosus | reverse complement strand
TTTCTATAAGAAGTAGGAAACGATGGTGTTTGAGACTCACAGTATGTTATGTCCATGTACTGAACTGTTATTATTTAGCCATGCCAAGGTAAATTCAGTTTTCCATTCTATGGCACCTTTAAGCCACTACATGCCTGTATTGAGTGTGGTTGAGCATTTATAAAAGATTTGCCTGTCTGGCACTTACCCATATAGCCAGCTTTGCTCTGTTGCCATCTATTGCAATAGTTTTCACTTTAAAGTCCACACCTGAATGACCGATCAAAAACATAGAAATGGATTAAAGCATATTTGTTAAAGGAGGTAAAACTAAATATTTAAGATTAAGTAAGATTTAGTCTATAAGCTCATTAGTTTTGAGCAGTAACTGAGTACAGGCTTGTTAACAATGTCTGATAACTACATGACTCACCAATGGTCGCAGCTAACTCTGGGTCGAACGTGTCATCTGTGAAGCGCAGGAGCAAACTGGAGCCATAACAGAGAAATATAAGAAAATCAGCATTCAAAGGATAAGAGTAAACAGAAATCCTATTTCCTCATATTGTTGTTTTATCATATAAGTACACTGTATTTTCTCTGCAAACATGACACATTCAGGTATGAAGAACACTTTCACTTGCCTGAGTGAATGAGGAAGGGCTTTGAAAACATGCTTTACCACTAATTTAGCTAAATCACTTTAGCATCATGAGTAGACGTGCGTAAAATACATGTTTAAAACTGTCGTTTAAGTATTTAACCCCTCTACAAAAACCTAAGGCCTGTAGTTATAATATGGGCAGATAGCATGACTGCTGTTACACAAACAGCTGCCAGCTAGCACTTATTAAATATTTAAAGGGATGCGACAACAGTAACAGTAGACAAAGTGTTCATTACCAAAATAATTGTAAAAGTCAAACGAAATTGATGTCCATGGCTAAACAATTATGAAGCTAACAATCGTCAACACATCTGTCGGCTAAAAATATCATGAGGGGCACAATATAGCGCGTTTGCTTTTGTTTTGGAGGCCAAAATAATATCTAAAATTCAAGTTTGACGGTTGGATAGAACTGGCAAAGTCCTTGCACAGTTAACATTAGTTTAGCTGAGCTTGTTGCTCGTTCAGACGAAGCTAACGCTAACTATCAACTCATCCTGCTGTGCGAGAAAGACTAAACGAAAACAATAGCGGTTTCGGACCTCACCTTGATTTACCGACACCACTCTCACCGATGATTAAAATTTTCAAAGTCGTTAACACGTCGTCGTCCATGTTCTGGCTGTTTACACTAAAGCTGGTTCAGCTCTGCGTTCACTGCTGCTGCGCTGGAACTTCCGACTGAACGTGACGTCACGAGTATCATGTTAGACGTTGCGTAAGAAGCCCAAGCGATTGCCCGCTGTTGAGATAAAACTTGACTGGGGATATTGGGGCTACTTTTAATGATTTCATAAATGGTAAAGAAAAAAGACAGAGGAATAACTATGCATGGTAAGAAATTGACTAGCAAAATAAAGGCCAAATTCTCAACATTGTCAGTCAACATGTGGTCACACTGACTATGCATGCTTCATACTAAGAAAGTATTGCATAACCCACAAGGTGAGATAAAATGTCCATTAAATTGCTTGTGATGTTCCCTGTTAAAACGTGTCATGGTTGCACTTTATTTCCATAGTCCACTTTAGACAATAAACATCAGTAGCCTATTTATTTGAACTATATATTTTTAACAAATGTCAATATAAGCTAAAGAATTTGACTTTTAACTAATTCTAAAGCAAACAGGCAACATGAACAGAAAAAAATAAAAATAATAAAATAGATAGATAGATGGATATATGCTGCTTTTTCTTCACCGGTGATCTTTTTTTTTAATCAATCTTCACAACTTTTCCTGATAAACAAAGACAAATGCAAGTCATCTTGTATTTATTTCTGTACATGCCCAAACTGTTATTGAAACACCCAGTTGAATTGATTTAAGGCTGATTTGTAAACTTTTACATTTTGCAACCATTAAAAAAGATGTCCATGTGAGGTTTGTATAGCTAATTACACAAACTAACACAAAGAAAACATTTAAAAAAATACTTTTCCTCAAGATCCCTCTCATATTTCTCTCAGAAGATCCCAGAATCTTTGCCAGTTTTCTAAATAGTTCTCCCATTGTCTGCTACTTCAGAGGTCCGTTGTTTCACTGCACGGGGGCTAATTGCGCCACATTTACAGGAGGTACCTGGATCATTGATTCAGAAAATTGTGTGCTCCTTATAGAAGAAGCTCAACCATTTGATTATAGGTTTGAGGGGCAATTCTAAAAGAAATAGTCACCATGATATAAGACAAAGTCTACAGAGAACTTTTGTGACAGCACATGTATAGGCTATTGTACGAGCTCTGGAGAGAAATGGCCTGTTTTTATATTCTTTTTGACATAACTTTCTTTCAAATTTCCATAAATTTACTACCAAATATGTAAGGCATTCACCAGGTAGCATACCACATCCATCATTATGTCCAATATGAGTTTTTATTCCAATTAATATGCCACCTTTGGATTGCATTGGTGACAATTTCTCTAATGATTTTAAGTATGATATTAGAATTATTTGAGTAGGCTAGCATAAAATGCATTTCTAATATTCCAGGTGCATGAAACTTTTGCCTTTTCATTTAAGCCCAGATGTGATTTTATGGGTTCATGGGGTTATAAAATTTACAATATCCCACTGAACTTTATAATGTTATGTTTCCATATATAGTTCAGTCAATGGGATATTGTGCATATTTTAGATATTTCCCCAAAATGTAAATAAATACTTTAGTATAATGCCCAATTATGCATGTCCCACCCCAAAAGGATATTGTTGCATATTCAAATGAAGCATATATAGTCCGCGCATCTCCTCGGCTCCAGGTGCACAGATCAGTGAACATCTTTGCAGGAGTCATGGTGTCCTGCATCACAGATTGCGTTGAAAAGCCCATGCGCCTTTGTTTCGAAAGTCTCGGTAAGTTCGTAGGGCTTCACCCGTGGTGGTTTGTCACTTTACCCCTGGCGGTGTCCGCAGGTCTCGGAGGAGGATTTTACTTTTTGAACGACCTGAAATCCAACGACATAGTGGAGCAGTTTACACCGAGGAACGGCCGCGCTAAAGTGGAGAGGCGATTCTTTCAAGAAACCTTTCCACCAATTGACTCACAATTTTCAATTATTCGATTGAACACCGACGGGGTTTTTGCGTCTTTGCTCTTCTCCTGCCAGACAAACATACTCAGCGTTGCGGCACTAGAGGAGATCATCCGCATAGATGGAGAAGTCAGAAGAATCACGGCGGCGCGCGACGCACAGCAGTTCGCGTTCCCCGATATTTGCGCGACTGTCAACGGGACATGCAACTCTAACGTAATGCTTGATTTTTTGGATTACAATGCCAGCAACATTGGTTTTGTCAATATAACGTTTCCTGAGTACTGTCCTTCCGAGTTCAACTGTATCCACATGGGAAATATCATTAGTAAGGTGGAGGTGGATGACAATGGAGTTGTTCGAGGAGCCAAAGCAATGAGACTTTTCTATTATTTACAAGAGAGCAATAATACACTGGAAGATGCCTGGCTTCAGAAATTTTTAGACTTGCTCTCTAATGTAACAACCTCTGAAACCGAAGTAAGTATCTTTGTAGGCTCGGCGTGATTTTGCCAAATAAGACATGATTACTGTCCAAAAATATAGACCCAATCCCTACCCCTAAACCTACCCCTACCAAAAATGTATGCCTAAAATCAGTGGGAAATGATAGCTGATTAACAAGGGTGTAGAAGCACCTAAACCTGATCATAAGCCTAAAACAGATATTTCCAGGAAAATTATTCCTCAATTCTGATTGGTTGATTGGAATGTTGTTCCAGGATCAACAAAGATGTTGATCCAGGAACATCTTGTACTTTTGTTAAATCACGCTCACCATCTTGGTCGTGTGTATGACCATTGTGTTAAAAAATAGTTTTTCCCAGTTTTGTATCTTCTTACAAACTTCATGTAGCCTAAACATATAGGCCTATTAAATAAATTTAAAAACTAGACTACTAAGAATGCTACATGAAAGAATCATTTGGTTTAATCTAATGACATGAGCTCAGTCACAATGACACAATAACTCTATCAGATTTCTAAATTATGAAACACATTAATGTTTTTTAATAATATTTTTGCACGTCACAAGAATCCTTAACCTTTTGCATACTCAGTGGCTTTAAGTAGGCACTTCAGCCACACTTAAGACATTGCATCATATACAGTACTTAAAAAAATACTAAAAAAGCATTTTAGGAAATATTTTGTGTTGAGCTATTTTTATAATAAATGGCAAATGATTTGTGCATTCATACATCAACGGTAATTCTTAATCTAATCAATTTGAAGTATGCGTCTAAATTATAATTCTTTTTTTCTCAGGTGTCTTATTTCACATCCATGTCAAGACAACAGGAGTTTGAGAAGAGCACCCAATCTGTCACTAAACTTTTTGCTATTACTTATTTTCTTGCCATCTCATTTTCAATAATATCTTGCCTAAGGTTAGTGCAATACAGATCATGAAATAAAAATACATTTAGACTGCAAACCTGACATTACTTGTAAATAGTTGTACATTATTTAATTTGACAGGTTTGACAACGTGAGGAATAAAGCATGGGTGGCTTCTCTTGGAGTTTTCTCCACTGCACAAGCAGTGCTGTCCAGCTTTGGGTTGCTGTTACTCATAAAGGTGCCATTTGTTATTACTGTGGCATCTTCTCCATTCCTTATTCTTGGTAAGATACTGTATCTTAGATAATGTTTACAATCTTTACTGTTTTGAACTTATTCAACCCTACAGTTGGTACAGGATCCGCAAATCTGATTTCCCAGCCCAGTCTCACAGCAATTCTTACATATTTTACGAAGTGGCTCGAATTCATTTGATTTTTGCTAAATCACATGTGTTTTTACAAATTGCCAATTCGTATGAATTTGTATGAATTGTATGCCCCTAAACCTACCTGTCACTGGGTATAGACAAATCGCACGAGTATGAATTTGCCACCTCGTACGAATACATACGAATTGGTCGTGAGATTATCAGGTTATGGGTATTTAAAAACAAAACAAAACAAAAAAAACACTGGGGATGGTGGTCTCTAAACTGAATAACCTAAATGACCTAAACAACTGTTTAGTAATACACAATCCCATTCTAAAGTATATTATGAATATTTAAATATACTGACATAATTTTCAACATTTTGAAGCAAACTCTCGCTACCAGAAATAAAATGCTTAATTTAACAATTTACATGCTTTTACACATGTACAGCTAAACATATGTGCATGTCATATGTTTTGAGATATGGACATATTTTCTGATGGATTCTTACCAAGTAGCCATGTGATTGAAAAAAGATGCCTGATTAAGGAGGTGACACATCTTGCCTCGCGCACTCTAGGTTGCATTGGATAAACTGGTCAAAATACATTCATGCAAATGGACAAAGAGCACTACATTTAATATTCTCCACAACTGACAGATTTTCTTTTTAAGATGTGAAACTGTTTTTCTAGGAATCGGTATTGATGACATGTTTATCATGATCTCCAGCTGGCAACGGACCAACATTCAAGACACAGTGCCAAAACGCATGGCTGACACCTACAGAGAAGCAGCCGTTTCCATTACTATCACCACCCTGACCGACGTGCTAGCCTTTTACCTCAGTTACGGCAATCCCTTCGGCTCTGTTCAGTCTTTCTGTCTGTACGCAGGCACGGCTGTCTTGTTCTGCTACTTCTACAACATCACTTTCTTTGGAGCTTGTTTGGCTCTGAATGGCAGAAGAGAGGGGGCAAACAGACACTGGTTAACTTGCATGAAGGTCCCAGACGAGGTCCCACCAGGACGGTCTAAAGTGTATACTCTCTGCTGTGTGGGAGGATCTTACGACCATAACACAGGAACTGAGGAAGAACACCCAATGACACTGTTCTTTAGGAAGTATTATGGACCGTTTGTGACAACAGCTTGGACTAAAGCTTTAGTAATCGTGATTTACTTAACATACATTGCGGTTAGCGTTTATGGTTGCTTGCAACTTAATGAAGGCATTGATCTCAGGAACCTAGCACTTGATAAATCATACATCATCCAATACTATGAAGCTGAAAAGACATATTTTGATTATTATGGTCCAAATGTAATGTTAGCTATCAACGGCACATTTCCATATTGGGAAGAGAGCAAACGGCATCAACTTGAGTTATGCATTGTACAGTTTCAGGAACTGAATTTTGTCAAGAACTTGTTGACATCTTGGCTTCATTCCTTTGAAAAGTATGCTGATGAATACAGTAAGAACATCAGCACAGATGATCAATTTAAAACACATCTTTATGAGTTCCTGGACCGCCAACCATTTCTCAAACATGATGTCAATATAACCAATAACGACATAGCTGCTTCACGTCTGTTTCTTCAGACAGTTGCTCAGAATACTACTGAGAAGAGTATATTGAACTCACTACGGAAGATGGCAGAGAGCTGCCCATGTCCACTGTTGGTCTACCATCCAGCTTTTATATACCATGATCAATATACAGTAATAGGACATATCACTCTTCAGACCATCATTGTGGCAACCGTAGTAATGCTGCTCACCTCCCTTGTGCTGATTCCAAATCCTCTTTGTGCCTTGTGGGTTGCTTTTGCCATCGCTTCAGTCATTTTGGGAGTCACCGGGTTTATGGCATTGCTAAACGTAAGTCTTGATTCAATCTCCATGATAAACCTGGTCATTAGCATCGGCTTTTCTGTGGACTTCTCTGCTCATATCTCCTACACGTTTGTGTCCAGTACAAAGACCGATGTGAACGAAAGAGCTGTGGAGGCAATGACACACCTGGGCTACCCCATACTCCAGGGGGCTCTGTCTACAATTGTGGGTGTGGTGGTGCTTTCAGCTTCCAGCAGCTACATATTCAGAACGTTCTTCACCATTGTGTTCCTAGTCATTAGTTTTGGGCTGCTTCATGGCATTGCTTTTATTCCAGTATTTCTAACTTTCTTTGGATTTTGCCACAAATCACAGTAGCACTGAATTCAAGTCAAGTATCCTACCTAAATGAACATTTTATTCAATAAAAAGCAAGTAAATAGACAATTTTTTTTTGTTCTGAATGTCTGTTTACCATTTCTGATGTGATTATACACTACCGTTTAAAAGTTTGGGATCAGTAAATTTCTTCTGCTCGTAAAGGCTGTATTTGTTTGATCAAAAATACAGAAAAAAACTAATTTAGAGAAATATTGCAATTTAAATAAGTTTTGGTTTAATAGTTAAAAAAGTTATTTCTTCAATGTCACATGAACCTTCAGAAATCTTTATATTATTTATATTTATATATAATATTATTTATAATTATTTTTAATTCTGGTGAATTGTGCTGTTTTTTTTTCAGTATTACTTTAAGAACATACAATTAAAAACAACAGTATTTATTAAAAATGTAGTAAAAAAAAAAATAATAGTAAAGACCTATATTGTTAAAATATATATTTTAAATTCTATATTTAAAATTTTTATTCATAATAAATCCAGGAAAAAAGTATTCGAAAAAATAATAAATAAATTAAAACAGCAGCACAACTATTTCCAACAATAATAAATTGACATATTAAAATGATTTCTGTAGGATCATGTGACACTAAAGACTGGAGTAAAGCTTTGATCACAGAAAAAATAAAATTTTAAAGTATATTAAAACTATTTAAAAATATTATTGAAATAATCTGTTTAGCTCTTTAATAAATATCTTTAATCTCTCTTTCTGTATTTTTGATCAAATGGATGCATTTAAAAACTTAAATCTTACTGATCACCTTCATATCAACACTCCACTCCTTAACAATATCCTATATCAGTGGTTCCCAACAATCACATTTTGCATCTCTCCTTTGCCTAACACACTTTTAGTGCTTGGAGTCTCTACTAATAAGCTGAATCGGGTATGTTTTATTAAGGATACATGAAAAACATGCAGTTTTAGTGGGCCTACAGGAACATGGTTGGGAACCACTGTCCTATATCTTGGCACCAACTAGTGCCGTACTCGCATTTTCTTTGTAAAATAAGGCATTTAGCGGATACTTGATTGGTTGTATAATGGTAATGTTCTTGCAATGCAGAAGTTCTCACATTAAAATAACAACTATGCAGTTATGTTTCCTTTATTCAGCTCCCATTTATTATTTAATGTGCAACAGCTTCAAAAGAAAAATAATCTGAATTACAAACCAAGCAGAACTCAAGACTAAAATCAAATACACTTATATACAATGATACAATGTCCTTGTTTTTTTGTTTTATTAATTATAAATATATACTGTATATACACACACACAACTAAAACGAGCTTGGGTAAAAGGCAAACATACATGGAGGCAAGGTAAACTCATAGATGTAGAGCTACTGTACATGAATAAATAATATGTAAAATAAAGCTGAATAAACCGAGTGTAATAACCAGTGGAACCCGAGAAATGCAGATCTAATATCAAATTTAAAGGAATACCACATTTTAATACCTCCCTTTCGTTTTATGATTGCCATGCATGATCAAACTGATGCAACCTACAACATGAAACGGTTTACTGATGACTGGGCCATTTGTAATTTCTTATCAGAAAGTTTATCTAATAGCATTCTTGGGTTCTGATGTTTTAACTTGTTGTGACTATTAAGGTATTTTGAAGCAGCATTGTTCACAAGCAGATAATATGATATGCCTCACACAAATAATATAAATGTCCCAGTAACAAAAGGGCTTTGAAACTTTCCGCTCCCTTAGAGAAAAATCCCTTCCATTTCTCGAAGGCCACCAGTCAACATATGCACAGCCTGGCTCAGACAACAGTGTCAGAAACAGAGAACAGCACATCTGTTCCTAACTTTATAGTAAACTGAACGGTGGCTTACAGTTTAATGATTTATTCAAAATCAGCATCTGCTCCACTACAAATAAGGCAGCAGCTACAGTCAATGGGACAGAAAGAGACTGAAAAAGATACTAAATGAGTTAAATTCTCACACTGACCCAAGGAAGTAACTATTTTTTTTAAGAGATCTGGCTCAGGAAAAAAAAATCTTTACCAATGGGGAGTGTTAGCCTACCAAGCTCTTGGTTGCATATTTACATTCATGTATTTAGGGTTCCATTGTCCTTTTCCTGTTGACTGAAGATTCTGGTGAGCTCTCATCTGGTGCCTAATGTCTTTCCCTCTAAGACCAGCTGGATTTCTTTGGCATCCAACGTCTCATATCGCAATAAAGCTTCTGCAAGATGTTTGTGTTCCTTAGAACGTGACTTCAGGAGCGCTTTGGCACGCTCGTAGGAATCCTACGAGATTTCAAAGAGAGTCAATAATGATATCAAGAAATGTTAACAGCAGGTTGTTGCAATGTTGATTTAAGGATCAGAGCGAAGTTTACCCTCAGAAGTATCCTGACTTCATGTTCAATGGCTGCCTGAGTTTCTGGGCTCTGCTTGGTAAGGTCAGCATATGTCATGACACCCAACTATTAACAAAAAAGAAATGACACAAAAAGAGTCAAATAAAGCATCAATAGCTCTTAAAATAATAATTTTTCAAAAATGATAAAAAGCTATTAAAAATGCATTATGCTTTGCTTTCTACTGAATGGAAACTCAAGCATCAGATGGGAAACAGTCAACCTAATTTCTTTTAGTTTTAGCACGAGAAAAGATTTATAATTTAACTTATGGAATAAATTTGATGTTATTTCCTAAGATCTATTTCCTGCTTAGTATTTTTACTTAGACAAATTACATTTGGCATCAATAAATTTGAATAAAAAATTTAATAAAAAAGGAAAATTCACAATAACATCCATATATATGCATATTTATATTCAGTACTAAATATGACAAACCTTTTCACTCATGCCAAATCTGGTCACCATCATTTTGGCTATTTTTGTAGCACTGTCAAAATCACTTGATGCTCCTATGAGAAAACAACAAAACATTACACAGACAAACACAACAAAGTGATGCTAATGACTTATTTCCATTTACTATTCGTGGATTGTCTTCACATATTTGCAAAATGTAATGTACAATAAACACTCTTACAACAAGGTCACTCTATAATATATACTATATATGTGTCACCCGACCACAAAACTTATATTTAGTAAATTTTTTTACTATACATATATTTAGAGTTATTTTTTGATTAGTAATATGAATTGCTATGAACTTTTAAAGGCAATTAAGATTTTTAAATAAAAATATGACGTTACAAAATGTGACCTTTGTGATCCAGAGTCTCATATAGTCTTTCATCATGCATAACACACAGACGTTTTGAATGACATATGAACGAATACCAGAGCAAACAGTACTGCAACATACTTACCAGTGGTGATATTCTCACTGCCAAAGATGAGCTCCTCAGCCACTCGGCCACCCATGCTGACGTCCATCTGGGCCAGAAGTTGAGAACGAGTTTCACTCCAGCGGTCATTCTCTGGGAGCATGGACACCTATAGAGAAGAGAACAAGGCATACTGTCTCACACTTGAAAAATAAACATGTAGATTAGTTATCTCTCTAAAATATTCTAAACCTGACTTTACAGTTTAACCAAAAGTGAAGAGTTGAGTCCTTTCAAAGCAGAGTCTCATAATTAATGAAAATATATACTCACATGACCCAAAGTGGGGCCTCTGGGCATAATAGTGGCTTTATTAATAGGCATGGCATCTTTGGTGTAGTATGCAATAATAGCATGGCCTGACTCATGGTATGCTGTGATCTCTTTATTCTTCTTGTCAATCTCTGCACTCCTGCGTTCCGGCCCTGCAGAAAGAAAAAAAAAGGTGATGGAAAACAGGAAATGCACCAAAATTTTGGCAAATCAAAATGTTCAACCAAAACAAGCAGAAAAATGAAATTTTCAGTTTCTGCCGAAAGGGATTTGAAGGATCACAAATGTGCTTCTTTAAAAGGTATAGGGTGCAGTTTTACGTTCATCAATTATTTCATGCACACGATATTAACAAGATGCAAGAGGTACACAATTCAGCATACACAGACTTCATCAGGATCAAAACTGACAGCAGCATAGCATTATGTAAAATCTGTTCGGCTGAACTATCAAAAGGTGTCTTGTTGCCAAACAGCTTTAATACTAAGACGCACAATGCACAACATGACAGTACATGACACCCTGAACTGAATACAAAGATCAGCTGCACAAATTTAATTAGTCATACTTTATATTTGATTTCGGTGGTTCAACAAAAAATTGGGGGAAAAAATAAAGTTCATGCAGCAAGAGTTAGAGGTACCTACCCATAAGTATTTTGTCTTTAGCAAACTCCAATTCTTTCATGGTCACCATGTCTTTGCCATCGACAGCTGCCTTTAATGCAGCCTGATTAACGAGATTCTCCAGCTCGGCTCCAGAGAACCCCACTGTTCCTCTGGCAATGACCTCTGCCTCCACAGCTAATGTTCAGAAAATACAATAATGCTTCAGAACCAAGTACTATTACTTTTTTACCTCACGACATTAAAAGGGTTCATATGATGTTGCTAAAAAGAACATTATTTGGTGTAATGCACAACATCTTCACGACATGTTGGGTGATGGCAGTAACAACACTATAGCGAGAATAATAGTTTCGCCTTCTTTTATTGTATATATATATTTATTTGGGCAGTATTATGAAAATGTCTACCCACAAAGACAAGTAGACAAGTTGGGAGGGGTGTTTAAATGAGCCATTTACGGGGGTGTGGATAATTCATAACTTTTATAAAGAATATCTGTTTTTTAAACTTTAGTCTTTGCAACTTTAGCCCCCAGTTTCACAGACAAGGTTTAAGCTAGTCCCAGACTAAATTGCATGTTTGAGCTGTCTCAGATTAAAATATCT
>JAUMHQ010000045.1:2199580-2210732 GCA_032361165.1 Enteromius paludinosus | reverse complement strand
TTTTTCCCCTTACCTAAGCTACATACCTTCTATGTACATATCAGAGAACAATTTAAAATAGTCTCTCAATGCATTCTATGGCACCTTTAACTAATGCATTATTCTGACCCCCTATTCTGAAGTGTTACTGCAATATAATTACTTAGCATTTGACATTTTGAGAGCGAAATGATAGTCAGGCCAAATAGCCAGTCAGATTACCTCTCTGAGAAGCCTTATTGTTATCTACCGTGTTATTCATCAAACTGTTTATTGTCGACTTTATAGTAAAAAGGTGTTATGGCAGAGAGTCTAGTGAATCTTGAATAATGCAAGGGCTGGATCCCAATCTGCGGTAGACCACATGAGCAAATAAACGTAGAAATTTTCATCCAGAAGCTAAATATCTCCCTGTTTGCTCTAAGAAAATGAACAGTAGAATGCAGCCTGGGGGATGTGTTTAGAAAGAGGAATAACTGTTTTACAAAAGTGTTTCTTTTGACATTTACACACTTCTGTTTTTTATTTTCTTTATTTAATACAGAGATTGCATATGTGCAGCCAAAATTAATTTTATTTAAAGACCCAACATCTCCCAACATCATCCAATTACTCATTTTCCTTGCTCTCAGTTATCTTTTGGTAGACCTTTCACAGTTTTCTTGTCTCAACTTTGTATGGAGTTTCAAACTAACAACCTGATACAAAAAATATGCTTTGTGTTGTGTGACGCTACATCAGCAAGCCGAGTTTGTGCCCATGGTGTGTTTTGCAACATAGTTAAGAAGTCCGGCTCGTGGGGTTGATGTAGGTTCACTGAATTGTCTATAGATTGAACGTCTGCCATGATCACAAAACAGGAAGTATGTGTTTTTCTATTTCTACTTCGTATGATGTGTGGTTTATGTGGGTCTGGCCAAAATATATTAGACATGTTTACTTGTTGCCAGGCAGATGTATATTCTTATAATGCATATGTGAATTTGTAATACAGCTGATCTTGTTTACCTAGTAAACTTTCTTGCATGGAATATGAAAATAGAGCTGTTGTTTTGTATTTAGAGTTGCATTCTATTCCATTTTTTTTTACTGGCTTGAATAATGTCTCCTTCACTGTCTCCATATGGTAAGGCTATTAAGAAGTCTAGCAGTTGTTTAGACGTCTCTCGTGGCAGCCACCCATAACTGCCCTCAACATGAGCTCAAAGAAACAATAGGTCAGCTCAACAGCTGGTCTCCTTTCAACTAAGTGTGACTCTATTTCCCTTGTGAGAATGGTTAGTGAAGTACAACACACAAAGACAATGATGAAGCCAGGCCTTTTTCCCTTGACAGCTGCTGTCTCCTGCTGTGGTTTCCAGCTGCTTTGGGGTACACATGATCATTTCGTGCACAGTTCTTTCATTTTTATTTGTTTGCAACTCTCGATGGTATTTTGACGTGTTTTTAACAGCAGTTTGCAATCTCAGACACAGCCCGCATAACCTAAATATGTTTTGGAAATGTCATGTTTTGTATTGAGATAAGCAGTTAGTTAGGGGCATACAGGGAAGGAAAATGAACACATGTTAGGAATGCTGGAGGATCAGAAACTGTCTGCTGTGGTTCAGCATGGGGCAACTTCCAGATGGGAGACAAGCTTCTCCTCTAGAAACAAACAATGAGGATTTTTAAAAAATGATCCAGGATTATCCTTTTTTTTTTTTTTGCATAAGAAAATGAAGCTAAACAAGGTAAATTAGGACAAGCCTACAGTGGAATCTTGTTGGTTAGCTCTAATATTCATCTGTAATTTTCTTTTTGAATGGCTTGCGCTTTTATATTCCAAAGCATGTCGTCTGAAATTGCTTTTGGACTTGTAACATACTTTTATGTGTTTACACAGAGTTCTTTTGGAATCTCGACGCAAGTCAAAGAAGATCACCGCCCGGGGCATCTTTGCAGGAGGGCGGGTGGTGCGAGGAGTGGATTGGCAGTGGGAGGATCAGGACGGTGGGAATGGAAGAAGAGGGAAGGTAATGCCTCAACATGTTTTTTCTTTACTCATCATTTATTAAATGAAAAACACTCCCCCCTATCATGTAGATACAGCTATGTTATGTTATCCTTCATGTTCGCTGAAGCAAAATGGGTTGGCATCAAGGCACTCTTTTTTTACATATGTTAATTTAAAGTGGCAGTATGTAACTTTTTTTGTGTTTTCAAAATTAATATTATAACCATGAATCCGTGTTTCTGTCTTGTCCTGAATAACTACAGTACACCTATAAGTGTTTATATTTGGACTATTTAATTTTGCAGAGTAGCCCAGTACCTGCATGATTCGTCATAGACTTATAACAGAGAAAAGCAGGAAATGCGCAGTTGTGTTTATTAACCGTTAGAGCGCCTAAAAGCTGTAACGTCAACTTCATGCAACATAAGCGATCCATCTTACGTTAGAAAGTGCTGTGAAACAAAGTTGCAGAATAGCACAGAGAAAAAATGTGAATGTTTCATTGTGACCACATTATATTCAAACTTTTAAAAGGTATATTACTCTAAACTAGTATTATTAAAAAAATATTATTTAAAAATAGGCTCTTTTTTTGAAATCCAGTTTATACACCGTTGATGAAAAGCCACCAATCATGCAACATTCAAAGCAATTCAAAATTAATTGCAAGTTATTGGCGCACTTTTAAAAAGTGTTTACCCACCTATAGTCCCTGCCTGAATAGACTAGATGTCTGTTCAGATGTCTTTTCACATGTATTGTATTCTTGTGTTGTATTAGGATTATCGCTGTTCACATTTAGCCTTCAGCTAAATAATTTATTCAGAAGAAAAATAAATCACTGCTCCTTTGACTTACCTGCAAAAAACCAAATAGGGAACAACACTTAAAATATATATATATATATATATATATTTAAATGTTGTCCTGCTAAGAAACTGCTTTTGTATGCTTGCTCTCTAATCTTTCCCATAAGTTTAACACTGATACTTTAAATGCCAGGGGTTACTGTACAAGTGAACTATTCATTAGTAGTTGTCTTTTATCTGATATTTCAGGCCACTCGAGTTAAGTGTATTTAAAGAGTGCTTTCAAGCACACTACTTTCCGAGAAAGTGCCTACTTCAACCTAAACGTTGGGTTTGACCGCTAAATCCACCATTCGTAATTAAACCAGCATTCTGCCACTCCGGTTGACATGTCGATTGGCGTCTGGTGGTGAAAACATACTCTCTCTTGCGCTTACTGCTTGTTCAGTGTTTTTTTCCTTTTCAAATGGCAAATCTTGTTTATTGTGTGACTGCAATTAGCATAGTACATTGTTGTAGAGGAAATATTAACATATTTGACACTGGATTAATAAGACAGTTGATCTTTCGAATTTTTGTTACTTGCAAAACTTAACTAACTTAAGTTGGCTTAAAACGAAAATTCACTTTTAATCAAGCTGAATTCATGGACTTCAAGTCTAGTCCAAGACAAGCCACTCCAAATAACTATCTAAGTACCATTCAGCGGCAAACTTTTTTACTTATGCATTTAAGTCTTTAAATTTCTTGTCTGGATCACTTCCTCTTCTCTTTGCCCTCCCTCACCATCCTCCTTTGTTTCAGGTGACGGAGATCCAGGACTGGAGTGCTGCCAGCCCCCACAGCGCAGCCTACGTCCTCTGGGACAACGGGGCCAAGAACCTCTACCGAGTGGGATTTGAGGGCATGGTGAGACACCCCCATCACTATACACATACACAAAAGACTGCAGTTAACTGGCCTTTGTGTTGCTACCCACCCCCCTTCTACATGCACTGCACCACACACAGACTAGTCATCCCATAAGCTGTCCTTCTTTATAAGAGCCATGTGCAGGGCAGCCATTGTGAGGGGCAGCTGGATGAGCTATCTGCATGATAAAAGAAATCTGTCCCCTTTCTGTCTCTTCACAAGAGAGCGAGATTCAACATGAAGACCAAAGGCAAAGAGAGCAGGGGGTGTGGTCTTCAGAAAGCGTGCCTCCGTTATTGAAGTGCTAGGCAGCCCATTCATTGGCTGTTCACTTTCTGCGACATCTGAATTTCAGCCAATCATTTTGTGGTTGGGCAAGGCTTTTGTCTGTGATTGCAATATATCCGGAGGGTGTGCGCAGCCATCTGCCACTGGAATTATTAATTAGATTTGGATAAAGAGGAGGAAATGCAGACAACTGTATCAGACTGTTACTATGTTTTGTGGTTTAGGGATTCCATTTTTTTTTTACAAATCAGTTATAATTAATTGCCTCTTGTTTTCTTTTTTTAGTCTGATTTGAAGTGTGTGCAAGATGCCAAAGGAGGCACTTTTTACAGAGACCACTGTCCAGTGTTGGGTAAGCTTTCCAGATGTGTCATACTAGTAGGCTTGTAATATTTTTACATGAATATATTTGAGTTTGAAAGGGGTTTAAGCATCGTAGGTCAGGTGAAGCCCTCTATTGCATCTTAATTTTTTGAGTGTATGGTATGAGATGCATCCACTAGGTGTCAGCACTAGATGGTATGGTGAGGCTGATATTCAAATATGCATAGCTACAGTGACACATTCCTGTTTAAAAGCTCTTTTGGCCCCAGTTCATAATTGACTCTTTGCTATCCAAGCTGATACTGTTAGGTTCTATTCAAGAATGGTCAACTTAAATTAATTACACTCGAAATATTAAGAAATTGTCCCACAAAGCAAAAATATAGATTGTCCCCTACACAGTGTTTACTGTTCCGTACTTACTGAGCAAGGGTTATCTGTTGAAGTACACTTAAATTTCAAGAGAAAGCATTTGAAATGCACTGTAATGGGGTAATTCCAGCTGGAATCATCAAATTTTGGAAAAGTTCCCCACCTGACCTCATCAGATTTGTCTAAAAAAAAAAAATCTATGTGATGGGTAATATAACCAATAGACAAAACATCTGTAAAAAGTTGTTTTTTTTTTTTACCCCGTTTTGGCATCACAGGCTGAGTGACCATGTTCAGACTGAAATATCTCCAGAACTAGTTGTGCCAGGTCCATGAAATTTTCTATAAGACTCTATTGTCTGATATCAACGGATGTGAAAGATATGGTACATATCAAACCATTTACCAAGTTTGATGCTTATACATTGAAAATTGAGGTTTCTATGGACATCTGAAACCCCTTAAATTAATAGTTTCAAAGAAAAGTAGAGGGCCAGCATTCAGGTGTAAATTCAGTAACAATGCTGTGAGTTGTCATTCATGCAGTTCTGGACTAAGACTCTTAGCCCAGACAATTTCATGGACCTGGCACAGCTAGTTCTGGAGATATTTCAGTCTGAACATGGTCACTCAGACTGTGATGCCAAAACAAACTTTTTTTGATATGATCTATTGGGCATATTACCCATCACACAGATTTTTTTTTCTGACAAATCTGAGGGGGGTCAGGTGGGGGCCACTTGATGATTCCAGCTGGAATGACCCAATGCACACAAATGCATACAAAGCTTAGATCAAGCATAATGAAGGGGTTGGAGTATGATATGAATATATATCACATAAATTGGTATAAACAAGGTTTTTGACATTTACGTACCTGAAAACCCCTGCAAACAATTTAAGTTTCAAGGTGGTCCCACTTTATTTTAAGTGACCTCAATACCTGTTAACTTGTATAGTAACTAGATGAGTGTGTAGTATGTACCATAGTGTAAGTGGTACATAGTATCTACATCACTAATGTTTGTCTAACTACCCAATAACAAGCCACCGAAGGGTATGTTTTAGTTTGATCGTGACTCGCATGTTGCTTTTTTGTATGCACACAGAGTACCTTATTTTAGACATGTGAACACCACATGGAGTTCTGGTCGTCTTGTGCTATTGCTTCTTTGTTTGTTCTTTACTGAGTGTTTGCATTTAAAAACGGTTAGTGGAATAGATTATGTTGTCATGAGATGTCCTTCTTTTGCGCACTAGATCAGCTCAATATTTTACCCGTGACTCTGTAGGTGAGCAGAACGGAAACAGGAACCCAGGAGGCCTGCAGATTGGAGACTTGGTCAACATTGATTTAGACCTGGAGATCGTTCAGTCGCTGCAGCATGGTCACGGAGGCTGGACTGATGGCATGTTTGAAACACTCACCACCACAGGCACTGTCTGCGGCATTGATGAAGACCATGACATAGTTGTGCAGTATCCTAGTGGAAACAGGTCTGTCACACTTTCTATATAATCAGAAATTTCAGTTTTTTTCATGCGTTTAATAGAAAATACGTTCATGTTTCAACTTTGGATATAAGCAGTCTATGAACCCGAAAGAACCTGTGTTTGTGGATTGAACAACTTGATGAGGGTTCGTGGCTTAATCTTTGCGCTAAACTGAACACAGAACGTTTCTGTGTGTTCTAGGTGGACGTTTAACCCAGCGGTGCTCACAAAGGCAAATGTTGTTCGTAGTGGAGAGGTGGCGGCTGGTGCCGAGGGAGGCAGTTCTCAGTTCATGGTGGGAGACTTGGTGCAGATCTGCTATGACATTGACCGTATCAAACTACTCCAGAGAGGACACGGAGAGTGGGCTGAAGCTATGCTGCCAGTGAGCATCACCTACATCATCCTTAAAGGGATAGTTCACCCAAAAGTGACAATTCTGCTGTCGTTTACTTTACCCTCGTGTCTTAAATCTATGTGGTTACACTTTATTAATAGTCCACTTCTATTCTTAGCCATTCTACTAACTATAAGCAACTTTGCTACTCCATATCAACTAACTCTGATTAATTTACAACTGCATGTCAACTAATTCTCATGAGAGTTTTAGTAGACATTAGACAGTTTGCTAAACCTCTTCATGACTGGTAGTTGACATGTACATAGTTTCAAGTTGCTAGCTGTTATAATGTCTGAAATGTATAAAAGTGCTACCATATGGTTTTATAATAGAAATTCATCAATTCCCAAAACTGTCTGGTTACCAACAATCTTCAAAATATAATTTTAGACTGTTCTGCAGATAAAAGTAATACAGGTTTGGAATGATGTGTGGTTAAACAAATTATGCCATTATTTACATTTTTGGCTGAACTATCCCTTTAATGATTACATGACACAGTTTCTGTGAATGATTAGATGAATAGTACACTTCGGCTGTTATACCAACATTTATTTAATTTTGTAAGAGAGCAGACTGAAAAAATAAGAGGAGAGGAGGGGGGAGGATCAGAAAATGTTGCATTATTTAAAGGAACACTCCACATTTTTTTTTTTTTTTTATATGCTAATTTTCCAACTCCCAAATCACAAATAGTGTAGTTTTCCTTTAAAGCAGTTTCCCACATATGGTGACCATTGTGATACTAAGCACTAGGCCAAAACTCTGTAATGAATTAGCTATTTTATAATACATAATACAATGTAAAGGATTTATCTAATCAAATAATTCCTTTTTTCCTTACTAAGACATCTGGCTCTAGTCTGCACAAGAAAATCTAGAGACTAATAAGCAGCTTTTTCAGTTGTCTAGATATGCAGGAGTGACTTCCAGACCTCCAGAGTAAAAATGCATTTGCATTTTCAAAACGTGTTAAATTTCTCTGTTCTTTGCTTCAAATAAAATGACCAATAAAACCAGGCGTTGATGAGACCCTATCTACAAAATAAAGACTCAACGTGCTTGAGTTTAAAGAGGCTGATGAGGATTCACTTGCAGCCGCTGGCAACCTACTACCAAAAGCACAGTTGTTTTATTTTATCTACAGGCTGTTTCAAGCAGCTCTGCCTCCTAGAGCGGTGGATGAGATGCTAAGAGGAGGCATTGAGCCTGTGTGATTGCTTTGTTTCTGGGATCTCCTTCTTTTTGATGGACAAATCTTAACAGATTTCCAATAGCCTCAGTTATCAGCAATACAGATGAGAAACGGACCTGCAAGTCTAGGAGCATTTGGGTATCCTCTTTTTTATTTAAATGCGCCAATCTAAAACATTTCCTCTCCGACCGCCAAATCTCTCCCTCCCTCCACAATACTTAGGATGTCGCTCTCACAGGGGTGTGTGTACCTGTGTAATATGCAGTTTGTACACAAACTTGTCTAGCATTCCAGCAGCTTCAGAGCATAGGGAAGGAAAATAGGAACTTTTAGGACAGTCACACTTATATGCCCATGTTTTCTCTTGTGCAGACCCTTGGGAAGGTGGGAAGAGTGCAACAGATTTATTCTGACAGTGACCTCAAAGTTGAGGTTTGCGGGACATCCTGGACATACAATCCAGCCGCTGTCACTAAAGTGGCTCCTGCTGGATCTGCTGTTACTAATGCTTCTGGAGGTAATGCAACTTATGCAATAGTGTTTGCAAACTGTATTTAAGCACTGTTTTTATAGTTTTTGACATATAAAATATAAAAATTGTAGTAAAAAGGAATATGCATGTGTTTAAACAGTATGGTAGTGCACAAGGACATTTTACTTTCACGTTTAAACTATTCATTTCAATTAGAGCTACACGATATTCGATTGACATTGTAATGTTTTGTTTTTCTGTTTTATCTTTTGCAATTTTCCTCAGAAAACTTATTTTAGAATCATTTGGGATTATTTTAAAGGCTTTGCTTTGCCTCCAATTTCAGTTTTATTTTATGTCATGTCTCACAGCCCTAATTGCAACATATTGTGGCATCAATTGATTTGCCAGAAGGAGAAAATGTCCTATGTTTCAGTAGTGCTCATAGTCAACCACAGACAAGCATCAATCCGTTTCTCATCAGTAATTGTGTACTCTGTGCGACACTATAGCAGTGTTGACAGAGAGTGCTTCTGTGCCTGCAGAGCGCCTGTCTCAGCTCCTCAAGAAGCTTTTTGAGACGCAGGAGTCTGGTGACATTAATGAAGAGCTGGTGAAGGCCGCAGCCAATGGCGACCTAGCCAAAGTAGAGGACATCCTGAAGAGACCTGATGTAGATGTAAGAGTTTTATTATAACTTACACACACACACACACACACACTGTACGAAGTTTGCACATCCCCAAAAAGCTCAGCAGATTTCCATTGAATCTCAACTCAGTTTTCATAAAGTTCTACACATCCCCTGTATATTTAATATTTTGGTCCATGTTAATGCTTTTAACTGTCAGTATAAATTAATATTTTGGCTTTTGTTTATTTGCTGTCAATATGAGTGAAATATGTTCTATATTAACAACTCACCAAATTAAATAAGAGGTAAAGACCTTTTTACAAGATATTATTCAATCTGATCTGATAGCTAGCAATTCTTACATTTAAGAGTGCAAGTTAGAAAAAAGAAACTTATGCCAGTATTACTTTGATCAAGCAACATACTGGTTCTAATTTGTAGCAAGACCGCTTTGAACCGCTGCACCTTTTGGTTCTAAGTGAAATCTCACAGATCAGATCAAACACACCATCAAAGAATGATGGCTGCTCTTATATGTATGAGACTTCCTTTTCTCTTTTTTTAAACTCCTATGTGCCTGAAACATCCAGTTTATTCAAAATGGAACTGCTTCAGTCTAGACATTGTGAAAGTATTCAACAGTCATTCGGATGAAGACGTTGGCACATACATTGTTTTAAATAAGCAGTTTTAATCCGAAAGGTTTCATCTGTCAGCCATCTGTACATGCTGCTAAAACAATTGCTTTAAGTATTTTGACAGGGGTTGAAATTGTGTACATTTTAAAATGAACATCACTGAATCTCAAAGCTCTTGATGGTCTCACCACAATAACAATGGGAAACGATTACGCCAATGATTGCACAGCATGTTGATTAAAAGGAAATGAGAAGGAAGATGGTCCTAGTTTTGTTTGGAATAGAGAGGCTAGACACTGGAATGCAGTGCACAATGAATACAGTAGTGATATTTGGTATTGTTATTATTCCCACAGTTATGGAATTTTTTAATTGTGACTTGTGTGCTTTGAAAGTGTTGTGGAAACGCTTATTTTTTTTTATTATGTTTAACTGTGTTGTGTTTATTAAATAATTTTATATGTAAAGTTTTGTCATAGAGGAATTGATCAATATATTTGATCAGTCTGAGTCTTCTTTCCCCCCAATTTTTGGGTTTGTGCTAGTGCCAGGACTGGCCTGTTGCCCTGCCGCCCCTCACTGAAGTAATTGCTTGTAGCACAGAGAGAGAGAGAGGGAAGTCAGATTGGCTATGGTGACTGGCCAAATTATATGCTCGGCAGGACAAGACATGTCCTGCAAATACACCAGGGGCTCCAGCATTAATATTCATGCCTTTGCACACTGGTTTAACTTACCGCAATGCTGCAGATCACAAATAGACACTTGAGTATACACTCATACACGTGTACACAAACACATTTTAAAGAAGGACACTAACGTGGAACCTGAGATGCAAAGAGCATGATGTGATCAAACCTTTCTTTTTATTTCCAGGTGAACGGGCAGTGTGCAGGACACACTGCCATGCAGGCAGCCAGCCAAAATGGCCATGTGGACGTCCTCAAACTGCTGCTGAAACATAATGTGGACCTGGAGGCTGAGGTATGTATTGAATCCTGCTCCACCTCTTGTGACTTAAGACTGTTTTTTTTTCTCTTCTAAAGTTTATTGTGTTTGGAACAGGGCCAACCATGATATGCTGTGGATTGACTATTGACCTTAAGCTGCTTAGAGCTTGTTTGTTGTTGTTAGAGAGACCTCATGGAGCTGGTTAGCCTGCATATAGAAATATCACTCATTGAAGTGTATTTTTAATGCGCCAGCATTACTTTTCACTTTTTGGTCGAAAATTACCATATTTAATCAAAGAAATATATTATTTGTGTGATTTGTGTAGATTCAATAAATTTGTCTAACTGGTTGGATTGTCAAAAAATGAGAGGCTTGGATGGTTTAAGCTGTCTATTTTATATATATTTTTTTAATCTTAAAATATATATATTTTTTATTTAGTTTTTGAAAGCAGAGAAAACACTTTTTAAACTTTTAATTTAAATGTAATTTTTTTTTCTTTCTGTAAAATAAGTACTGTTATTAAATACTATATATATTTTGTACATTATGGTATTTGTTAAATTGTTATAATTTAATACAATAAGTATTTTGATTTAATGAAATTATATTAATAATGATATGATATATATCATTATTATTAATATAATAAAAAAAGATATATTATATTATATTATTCAACCTG
>JAUMHQ010000045.1:2172237-2196914 GCA_032361165.1 Enteromius paludinosus | reverse complement strand
GACTGCCACGGTTAAAGTTAAAAATCTTCGTTTGTGTTCTGCTGAGGAAACAAAGTCACCTACATCTTGGATGCCCCTGGGGTAAGCAAATAAACATCACATTTTCATTTTTGGGTGAACTATCCCTTTAATATCATCGTTATACATTACCATCACTCTGTTTTCTTTTTTGTCTGTATTGTTAAAAGCGCTATATAAATAAAAGTGTTTGAGTGATTGATAATAAGCTTCACAGAAGCACAATACTTGATATAGAAAGTGTGCAAATTTCATTTAAAAAAATCCACATTTAAAACATTTTATAAACCGGAATCTCAAGCTTATACTCCAAAGAGTGGCATTTTACATTTATTACCCCACCCCGGCGCTGTGTGGAATACTTTTTATGGAGTATGGATACACTTTATAAGACTTCAGAATCACCCGCTCACTGCCATTATTAGGCTTTGAAGAGCCAGAACTTAGATTCTATTAATCTAAAAGAAGAAAGCCAAGATTGCTTGAGGGTGAGTAAATCATAGAGTCATTTTATATTTTTTTTGGTGAATTTTCCATTTAATGCGTTGACTGTAAATATATCTATTTATTATTCATTGCAAATAAAATGGGAATTGATTTTAATTATTGGTGCACCTTTGTACCATAGAATATTGCTGTATAAGTTACAAATGCCTCAGCGAAATGATCAATCCCCCAATGGCAACATGGGGAATCTTTTTTATTGACTATGCGCATGAAGAACTGCCCCGGGGTGTTATTTATGGCTCGCTTGTACAGTAGAGCCTTGCTTGGGAGCAGAACCTGTCCCTTCACCATCAGAAAGTCCTAGAGATATATAGCTCTCCTCCAGCTCACCATTTACTTGTATTTCTCGCATGAGCTCCCACCACTGCAGTCTCTGCGCCGCACTCTTTCTTTCCTGTGCTGAAGCTTTTCAGTCCAGTCCTGTTGTGCAGACTTGAGTATACATTAACTAGGGCTGAAGGCTTGTGCTAAGCTTGTGTCCTTGCCGGCTATTTTTTCAGCATGTGATTAGGTCATCAAAAACGTGTTGGTTGGCTGCTTTTTTAAATATTTAAAATATGTTAAATCCACATCTCAGGGTTCGGTTACATAAACATAGTAACTGTCTTAAGAAATTGATTGATTAACTATCCGGTAACCAAGTGGCAATCAGCATTAGTTTTTTTATCTTAAAACTAGTAGGTAGTTACTTCAATAGCACGGTTTAAACATTTTACAGCAGGACAAACCGTTATGCTTTTTTCATCCTTGCATGTTTTCCTAAAGTCATTAACACATTGATGTGTCTCACAACTGGTCTTCTTCAATGCTGTAAGTACAGTTATAACCTTACACTAGAATTTTAAACCGGCAGACAAATCACACATCTGTCAGAAAACATTCTTGGTATGCATATACACTTTGCACACCTTTTTTTTTTAACTCCTTGAAAGACGTTCATCTGAAAAAGGCTTATGCATCCCAGCCTTTTCTGTCTATTATTTGTAAGATTTTATTGAACATTGTCCATGCTTATCTAGCTCTACATTGAAAATTTTGCGTCTTGAGTGTGTTTTTTTTTTTTTCTTCCTGTATGTTTATGACAGTCCCAGGCTGAGAGCAGGACTGGTTCCTCTCAGTGGCTTTCTGGATGGCTGCTGGAAGGCAGTTGTGCTCCAGCACTGTAAACAGTACGATTAATAGCCCATGACTCATAACAGAGTCCACAAACAGGCCCTGCAGAGGCTGCCACTGCACAGCCCCTGTTACTACTGTACAAATGGGCCAACCGGTTTGTTAACCGCCACATGGACTCTCGCCCTCGGATGCACTGCCGTGTGTCGCTTAGTTCGAGCCTCAGCCAGCAGTCACATCCGGTGCTGCTAGTGGAAACGGCGTCACAGGAACAGAGCTTGGCGCCAATGAAAATAATTGGTCAATGAGGTGTTTTATGTTTATAGAGAAACCGTTGATCAGCACAGGTTATTATAGGCTGTTTGTGCCTCTGCTGTATTGTCAGGTGAATTGCCAGTTTTCTGCTTAATTTTTAAGCAACTCGGGAAATTTGTTTTTAGAAAAAAAACCTGGGCTGTATATTAGATGGTCTTTTTTTCAATTTACGGTAGTTAACATAATTTGAATGCTTTTTTTTAATTGGAATTTCAGTGTGAATATTCTTTTGAATATTTTTGTTATACTTGTAAAATTATTGTTTTTGTGTCAATGACATAATTTTTTTAAATTCCTGCAATATATATTAATAAATGTATTTTTTTAATTTTTATAACTCTTTCCATTTTCAAACCTCAGAAGTACATGATGTAGGGGACTGTAGGAAAGAATTTGAATTGGCCTTTATTTCTAAGCAGACAAAATGCTGCAAATGCAAATATTTTTATGCATTGCATTCTGAAGGCACTGCATAAAGTAGTGGCACCATTTAGCAGCTGGTGCGCGGGGATACCCTTTGCATCCCAGCCAGTCCAAAATGAATAAGGAAAACTCACCAGCACTGATTTTCCATTCGGTGTTTGGCATTCTGACCCTGGCTGAGATGCTAAAGATAACACAACTGCTAGATAAATGTTATTTACTCGCCAATGAGCCAGTCATTTAAAAAAAAGAAGAAAGAATTCTAACTATTTATGCAGAGTACAGTTTATGAATATGAAGTTTAACATCCTGCGTGTTTGCATTTCTGCATTTGCTGTGAGTTAGGCCACTCATAAAATGCATTAGAAAACGCAGTTTGCTTCAAACATCTAATTTTTAATGACACTCATTTATTAATGTTGTCAGCAAAAGAGACGACGCTTTAAGGTCTCCCTGCAGTTTTCCACCAAAATAAAAATAGATTTAAGCCATAAACATTAGTATTCTAGTTTTACTGTTGTTGTTCGGTTAATGTTGTCCTTCTTTTTAGTTCTTAGCTGATCACAGGCCTGAAAAATGAAATTCTTGCAAAGAAACCAAGTAGTTTTAAGGCTCAATATTGTATTATTATCGCTTTGTGAGGGAAAAATTGACTGCTTTAGTACGTTACATGGTATGCAGAAACCTGTTTATTAAATTTAGCCATTAAATTTAACATTTTATTAGAAAAGGTAAACAATAAGAATTTTACATTTGAAACTAGAAGTTTTAATTCAGCTTTTTTTTAATGGTATATGTCATTGAGCATTTAACAGCTCATTTATTTAGTTACACACAAGACATTAAAAAGAGACTAATATATAAAAAAGAAACAACAAAAAAGCATAAACCATACCCTACATATTTTAACCTGAAATCTTGATGTGAAAAATAAAATAATAATAAACTCACTGATGTGATCTTCCGACTATCTCTGTATAAAAACTGATGCATTATATGGATGGTAGTGCAGCAGAGATTCAGCATGACATGGTGGTCGATCAGCGTAATTATGGGTGAAATTATGATGCAGCGTTGCGATCCATGTGACTGAAGGAAGGATGCTGCTCTGATGCAGAGGAGAGGGAGGATCACACCGCATGCCTGCGCTGCGTCAGTGTGCCAGGGGGCCATAATTGGTGGACTCTTTCTGTGTATGATTTGTGTGTACAACCCCCCACACTTAGAAGCATCTGGTTTTTCTCTCCACTCCCCTGTATGCAGACAGAGAAGGGTTACAGAGAGGCACGAAGGCTACCGTTCCCTCATGTGTCGCAGTGAGCTTGTGCTGCAACTGCTCTCCTCCCCTCTCCCTCAACTTACTTTTGCTCCGTTTCCATGTGTTCTTAGATATTCAGTTGCGGATGTCAGTCACCTGACCAACTTAACACCCCTATTGCATCACATTACCTTCTTTTCAGAACTTTCAAATAGTGGCTGATGCATTTATATTTTAACCCAGTTCTTTCTGTTTCAGCTTGTAGAAAAGGCAATCACAATATTTTGGAAACAATATTTATTAAAAAAAAAATTCATGAAGAATAAACCTCAATTCCTGCGAAAGCAAAAAAAAACAAAACAAGCAAGGACCAATCATGTTGTCATCAAAGCATAGCTACAGCTGGTTGAAGGGGACCAAATCCATTGAAGAGGTGATTTGGTTCCATTTTACCAGCTTTAGCAAAGCATTGTGGTTTGCTGTTAATGAATAAAAAAACAAACAGCTTATTTAACTGTGTAAAACATGACATGAAATGTTGCATGGGTTCATTTTAGATGTCAGATTCTCTCTAACTATCAAAAAAGAAATGTTTCATTGCGCTCCATAGGTTTTCTTTCTCTATGTTAAAAGAGTCAAGTGTTTGCAAGTCTTGTAGCAATTACAGCAGCTGATGGATTTAACCTGATGAGGGCATAGTGTCACTTGGGCGATCAAGATGTCAGCATGTGCTGCTGTTTGCTGCTTTCTCAATTTTGAAAAGATTCAGTCATACTCGGCTAAATTGTAGGGTTAATTTGCCCACTTAATCCAATAAGGGAGTGTGTTGGGAGCTCCGACCGAGACTGCTCATGTGTGCTAATGTTGAAATGACTAATAAAGATATTTGAACTACATGTCCGTCACAGTCCACAACTCCACGAAACAATTCAGTGACACACAGTAAGCACGTGTTGTTTTGTAAGACGCAGTGGACTGTTCGTCAGCTTAGATGGAACCTTAAGGCCTCTTTAATTTCTAAGCAGGTGGCCAGCTGAGAGTGTAAGCAAGGGGTCATTGCTGCTCAATATGGCGCTCCTTAAAGAGGGGTCAGTAAAGTGCTATTTACACCACAGATCCCCCTCCCTGCTCTATACAGACACTCGCTTGCGGCATTCTGGACAAAGTTCGCCCCCCAAATACACTGGCCATAAGAGGGCAAAAGCCAGGGACAGCAGCTGAACATTTGATAATGTCAGCATCTGCTGTGGGTGTCACTCAGTCTAAAGGGTTGAGGGCGAGAAAGAGGGAACACAGCCACACGACTGACAGGAGCGAACCATACAGCAAGCGGTGCACAAAAATGGAAAGAGCACAGCCCTACAGAGGACAGACGGGAGTGTCTGACATTCAGAAAAATGGGCCACAAGCTCTCCCAGGCTCCTGTCATGACCAAAAACCCTTACTGTATCTTTGCACATAATGCGTACTTCACATTTCGTTTGTTCGGTAGCACAAGTGAGCGAGGATTGCAGCAATGCTCTGACCTTAGTCATCACCACAAATCATTATTTATGTGTATATATATATATATATATATGACGTAGCGTACCATGGTAAGCATTCAGACTCCTAAAAGCATAACTGTCCTTTATTGCCATATTCTTCCCACGACCGTTTTCATCACCTGTTGATCAGCTTAAAAGTTCAGCACTGTATAAAATATTTGTTCTACTCGTACATTCGTTCTACTGCTTTCACAGTGATTCTTGCTGCACACCAGTTGACCAAAAATAAAAAAGAGGTCCTCTTCTGAAGGCCCCCATTTACCTTTTGTAGAGGACAATTGGAATCAGCTGACAGGCAGACCCTGCATTGTCACTTTTCCATGCTCTAATCTGACTACTCTGTGGTCCAGCAAAGCATTTGGCAAGCCTAGCAAACATGAACAAAAGGGGTAGAAACGGGTGGCAGGGTGAAACGGACAACAGTACTATCCCACAATGTGACAGAAGCTTCCTTTATAATAACCAAGCTCTGCTCGCCTTTATGGAACTGTTACCTCAGCAGCTTCCCTGTAGGAAGATCTAACTTTTAAGGGACACAAAGAAATGTAAATGTCCCAAACTTACCCTCTCTAGGCAAGTTTAAAAAGATTAAGGTATTAATGGTTCTGGCACATACCGCTCCTGCAGAAACCGGATCTTAGTTGCAGCTGGCCACAATTCAAATCTTAGAATGCAGCAAACTCTCCAATAATGAAAGGAGCTCCTGTTCCTATGGCAATGTCTCTGGCTGTTATTGGATCTTTTAGGTAGCAGTGACTGAACTCCTTCTGTCACCTAAAAAGTGGGCACTACAACCTGTTATTTTAATGGTAGTTTACCTGCAGAAAGGAACTATGGCATGACAATCCATCAGAAGGAACTAACATGGCAATTGCTGAATTAGAGCGAGGCGGTGTGGACTGCTGGTGAAGTCACAGAAAGAGCAGCAACTTCTCTCAGAATCCACTGCTGCAGTAAGTTTCTGCACTCCAGTTAAAAAAACCAACACACCGTAGCCGTATTCAGTGGTGCAGAGAATCATGGCACATTTTATAAACTGAGGATCAGCACCTGACCAAGAATACATACTTCTTTACATTCCATAGCTGTCATATGTTCATATGGGCACATAAAGAAGTATGTACACCTAGTAGGCAGCCCCAGACACAGCTGAGTTTCCTTACCTTCTCTGATATGATGTTTGGTTAACACGGCCCTTAATTAAACCAATCGCATTTAATCACTTCGGTAGATCAGGTTTTTTTGTTTTTTAGCCATCCTGCAGAATGCAGAAGATTATAACATAAGGTGACTTTCACAGATTGTTTAGGTCACTCTTTTTCCTTTTGCCTTATCCCAACGCAGTTTTCTCAGTATGCGTTACACATATTGGGGTTCACTCTTGACCTTGGCGGTCCTCGAGAATGCGGGTATCCGTTGGGAATCTGGAAAAGAAGAGTGCTTTTATCTTTTTTTCTTTTTTTTTTTTTTTTTGGTAAAAAGTTAGTCTCTTTCATGAAATTGTTAAAAAATACGTTGTTGGAAAAATAGAGGAAGTTGTTCCTGTGTTGTCCTTGTTTCCTCGATTTCTTGTTGTCCATGAAAGTTCAAAAGACTCCTTTGGGATAAAAAAAAAGACGCATTTCTAATGTAACAGTGTCCTGAACGTGTTGTGCATCTCGTTTCCACCCGCTTTCCATCTGCTTGTCCGTTGTTTAACCACATTCTCGGTTGTATGTCAGACTGGTTGCTGAGATCCAAAAATGAGGTTGATCCAAGTGGAACAGGAAGCTATTGTGAGCAGGATTTGGGCTTTAGCCACACAGACCAGGCCAGAGGTCACATGCAAGAGCTAATGCCCACTCAGCAATAGTGATTTGTAACGAGTGTGCTGATTCTCCTCTTTTTCTTCTTTTTTTAACCCATTCTTTTTTTCTTTTTTTTTTTTTGCGAACCCCCCATATTCCCTTTTTTTTCCCCCCAGAGTTCACTGGGTGTGTTTATTCTAGAAGCTCCTCTAGAACTCGAATGCTGTGTGCTGCAGATCAATAACTGTTTGCATGGCAGCATGAAATGTTCAGTAGCTCTCTAATGAATCTTTGCTCCAGCTCCACACATTCCACAAGTCAACACCGCCCCGGTCTCATCCCCCTCCTCTCAGGAGCCTATCCAATACCAGGCCAAAAGGAGAGGTGCAGGGGTGGAAACATAACAGAAGGACACTTAGACAGGCTATTCTGGGCAGGGGTGGAAATCCTGGATGAGTTTGTGGTGCTTGACGGGGTTAGATATGATGGCGAGGTATGGCTGGACTCTTGTGGCGCCACAATGTTAGTAAAGATTTAGGGATGAGTGTGTTGAGAGGGGGAGATGGCACTGCAGCACTACAGCCCTGCCCCTGCCTAGTGATTGGAAAGCATGCAGAGAGACAACGAGAAAGTGGGTTACTACCCTGGGTGTTGTGGGTTCACTCACTGACACACATATCCAGCAGCCACCGAACCGCCCTCCCCGGAGATTTAATATGCCAGCACTTCTGTTTTTACATCAATCCGATTCACCCCCCACCTGGCCTGAAACTTGCGTTCCACTGTGACACCAATGTCCCTTCGTGGCTAGCATACACCTGTCCCCCCGCTGTCTTGAAACACCAAACATGGCTTCGGTAATTACGGTTGGCCACAGGAACATTGAGTGTTGGCGAAGTGTGTAACCATCCCGGTAGATTTGTATTCCGTCTGAAAGTGCCCCGGAGCGAAAGATCCCAGATAAAAGCTGCACGTTTCAGGGACACTGAGTTTCTTGGTGCGTCTTTCAGATGTCTAAATGAACCGAGAGTGCTGTGCTGCAGCAGCCTGCTGCCTGACCAGCACTGGAAAAGCAAGAAAGACAGAGAGAGAGTGAGGTAGGGCACAAGAGCGAGGTGGTGGAAACAGCATTCGAGCGAGCGAGCAAGCAAATCCATACAGATGACAGCAACTTTCCCCCGTTCCACCTACACCTGTCTGTCCGGCTGTTTCACACGTCCCTGCCGCTTTCCTTGCGGGGGAAAGCACTTACATTATTTCACAAGGTGTTCCCAGAGTAGTTTTTCTCATCCTGCTTCTGCAGAGCTGTAAATTCCACTCCCTCTAAGCGACCACACCGCGGCTGACCGGCCACACGCTGAACCCCCAGTGCATCCGGAACGGAGAAGAAAAAAGCAGAGACGTCAGTGCGGACCAACCGGCATGGGGGGCAAACTCCCGTCCGGAGGGAGGAAGGCACAGGGAGCATATATTACCTGTCAGCTCCGTTTCCTCCGCTCTCTGCTCCTCCCTCTTTCTTCTCTCCTGTGTGTGAAGAGCCATAATGACCTCCGGAGTTCTCCAGCTGCTGCAGCCATTGCATGCCCGACTCGCTGATTCAGCTTCTCTGACGAAGAGGGGGGGTGTGAGTGGGGGGATAGTGAACGAGTGTTGTGGAGAAGGAACAAGAGTGGTAAAGCGGAGAGGGGTGGAGCCGGGTGAAGAAAGCATACTCACGGCTTACATTTAGGCAGGGATAGACATCATGCTGACACGAGGAGCTGTCGCTGCTGCTCTAAAAACGGGCAGAAAAAACTGCAGCACTTTCACCCCCTCCTCCCTCCCATCCCTAGCATGTGCATTCTCAGTGAATGCTCAAAATCTCTCTAGTGCTTTAGTAATTTGCTAGTTTATTTCTAATCAACTTCTAAGCTGCCTTCTGCAATGCTATATTTTGGGCTTAAATGTAAAGTAGCCATTTTAATTTAAAAACAAAAGTGCATCAACAGCCTTTCTCGGTAAACTCTGAGGTGACTCTTATCATTTATCGCCCCATCTGATTTCGGAGACTTGCCATTGGTGTTCTTGAACGTCAACCACAAAAGGAGCCAGCTGTTGCACCTCAAAAAGCTAAATCATTAGCACTTTTTAGCAGGGGAAGCGTTTTAGAACCAGCTCGTCTTTGGTATCTCGCTCACCTCCCTGTGACCATATTTAGTCAATCAGTGCAAACCCCCCCCCTCCTCCTTGCACTAAGGCAGCTGTCCCCCTACAAGCTCTGGGAAGTCTCCTATTCAGCGTTCCACCTATCGATTGTGTGTCCAGCAATGCAAGTAGCTTGCCTATGTTAGCGCAGCACTGGCTTGTCGGCCTGCTATTCGCTGTGTTATTTTTAGTAGCGCCAAATAAAGTGGTCTCTCATGGTTCCACTTTTATTTCCCTCACTCGTTTCCCCTCCCCTGCTTTTCTAACACCCATCCTCTCCACCCCTTACTCTTAACTCTCCATCTAAACAGCCCCCATCCTGCTCTTAGTTCTCTTTTAAATAGTGCCGGAACATGCTGCATATGGTAGATCTTGCCTCTCCTTGTCACTATACTTAGTAACATACGCAGTTAGGTGTGAGAGAAGAGGGGGAGCCAATAGCGCTTGAAGGTTTATGAAAAGTCTTTAGAGTACTAGAGTGCAATTTGGATCAAACCTGTTACGGTGTTTCAAAGGACACTTGCTTAGCTATCTGTCTGCAGCTGTCGAACTCGTATTGAGCATATGATTTATCTCGGTTCTGGGACACGCCAGGATTTCCCCAGGGGTTCAAGTTTTGTTCTTCCCTCTTGAGCTTTTCATTAATTTTCAAGAGCCACGTTCAGGCTTCCTGAGGCACAACCACAGAAATGTTTAATTAGGAGGTCCCATCCTTCAGTGTTGAGAGCTGGTTTTAGCCAGCAATGTCCTCTGTCATCTCACGGCTTTGTCCTCCACTGCTGCGTCTCACTACCTGCAGTAACAATGCTACCTCTGCAGTCCGCCCACCCCCACACAGAGATAATTACAGCGCTCAAGGCACTATCTAATCTCTCAAAGTAATGTTTTCACATCGTTTAGTGTAATGTCTCTGTTAAATAATGTAAATCTCTAGTTGGTAATTGTCCTGAGGCTTCTCCTCTCCCACCTTTTATAGCTTGCAGCAGTGTTGGGCAAACCTTTGAGGATTGTAAAAATAGCTTTCTAACTTGCATTAGATTACTAAAAAAAAATCTCTGGGAACGATGTGAAATCCTTAAGATTGTGTAATGCTTGCAAGAATCTTTTATTATTGTGAAGTACAATTCAATTAATGCGTCCACAATCTATTGTATTGGCGTTCAAATGCACTCTGTATTTATGGGCATTACAGGAATTGACTATTTGCCAGGTGTAATGCACTTTAAGTAATGCATCAGCCTGAGGCCCAACCCTTAGCCAAACGGCACCTATAAAAAAAAAAAGACACATTTTAATGTTCACTGGGCTGCAAAAACTAGCAGTCAGTGAAGCAATCGCTCAGGAAAATTGTAAAAAGCAACTGGGACTTTATAAAATGAATCTTCGAAGAAAGCCACCACTCGTCAAAATATAAAACATGGGTGTAATGCGTTTTTGCATGTTTTTTTCAACATTTCATAATGTTTTCGTTTACACTTGGCCACATAAATGTGTCGTTGCAAAACTGATAAAATCTGATCTTCAATTCCCATGCTATATTTAAATTTGACGGAATCAAAAGATTGGCGCTGCATTTTATTAATTATCAGCTTATTTCAAGATCAAAGACCACAACAGGAAAGTGCATGGCATAAGCACTGGAAGATATGTTTGTAATTCCACTTTTAATGAAGATTAGTTATCAATAGATCAGTCACTTTCAGTTCGGTGGAAGTAGTTTGTTACTTCCATTCACTGCAGTTTGCGCATCGTAGGGCTGCACGATTTTGAGAAAAAACCTAATTGCGGTTTCTCTGACACATATTGCGATTGCGTTTTTTCGATTTTTGCATTCAATACTTTTAAATGCATAAAACCTAAAATTATGAATAAAATATGTTGTTACAGAAGTGAATGCGGTTTTAATGCTTGGTTGCTTACTTTTTCCATGGCTAGTCGTGGCTTCGTCTTCATCCACACTTTTTGTGCATGCATCATATTGCTATCTGTGGTGCTTTTTAAGATGCTGGTATAGATTGGTAGTGTCGACATATTTTACATTTAGCACTTTTTTGCTCCACGTCGTTCTTTGCGAATCCAAAATAAGTCCAAACAGCTGAAGTTACCACCCTTCTTGTTAACCAAGTGCTCCCCCGCTTCCTCTCCCGTCACCGAAGAAGTGCCTTCGGCCATTTCTGCACAGTTGGTTGTAACTAAAACACTGAGCCCCGCCCCACAACTGATAAAAATAAGAGTGATCGCGCGAGCAGGTGAGAAAAGAGAAAGCGCAGGAATGATCGCGCACGAGTGCTTGAATTACGCGTGGATGACATATCAAGCACATTTCTTCGCATGTAGATCTGTTTTCCTCTCGCGAAAATGATTTCCCCTGCTCGCCAGCATCAGTGGTGCGCTCGCTTATTAATGGCATAGATTTGCCGCCATAGATTAAGCGTGTTTTTCGCGAGCTGGTTGCTACTGTGGCGGGGGGGTGGAGGATCGCGATGTCTATCGGCCATCGACGATGGACAATGGGATCGTCTATCAACCCTAGTAACGCCAACCCTAGTTTCCATTGCCATTTCTAATTGGTCAGCAAGCCAGGAACGCGAGATTCGGCCATTTTGATTGGCTAATAGGTTTGTCACTCAAATGTCAGAGGCGGGGGAAAAAACGCAGACTCCTGAGGTTAGGTTATTGCGGGAGTTAAAACCTCAATATCGATGCAATAAAGGTTAATCGTGCAGCCTTAGCGCATCAGCTTTGCTGAAGAGATGCTTAGCTACTCGTAGCGATATGTGTGTTGTATTAGCACTGTCATATCTGACTATAATGTCATAGCCGATAACACGCTCTCTAACATTTTATTATTTTAACAATTTGGAAGGAGTAAAATTTACAATCAGATGCTTTTACACTTGTCCAGTTTTGTCTGAAATGCGCCCCAGACCACCTCCTGAAGTGGTTTGAGCTATCAGATTTATATCTGTTTTGGACGCGCGTCGTGGGCATTTACACCTGTTTTTTTCACTATTGGGTAGATATCCTATCAAAACAAAACGCATGAAGTGTCCAGGTGTAAACAGCCCCTTTGATGCATGCGATGTAAATGGAGGTTGAGTTGCTAGGCTTAATGTTTCCATTAGTAAGGGGGATAAATTGGTCCGGTCAGCCCTTTTTTTCATGTCAGTAGTCTGTAGTTTGTATATTACCTCTCTTTTGAAAGAAGTTGGAAAAAACTCTTCTAGCTGTGGCCATCACAGAGGTCCTGGTTCAAGCTCCTGGTTTAAAGTTAAAGTTGCAAAAATATATATTTGTTTTAATGGTTGAACAAATTGCACATGAACGTTCAGCTTTTTTTTTTTTTCTATAAAGCGATACTGAAATGGGTAACATTTTGCTACAGTTCACTGCAAATGTTGCACAGCTAGGATTTCCAGCCACTATCTAGAGAACTTTGACTCAGCTTCACCTGACAGTTTGTGCTTTGACCGGGTGCACCAACCGTGGGTAATTCTGTAGTTTTGAAAGCTGTCCCGGAAGTGCTGAGTTCAGTTACCCCTGTAACAGGACATCTCATCAATCACAGCAGTACCTGACTGACGGAATGGTCAGAAGTATTGAGTTAAGCAGGGGTTTTAATTACTATGGGCCTTGGGGGTCTACGCAAAAAGACAAATTACTTTTTTAATGTTATTTGTCTGATTAGTTTTGGTACAGCTTTTAAGTCTAGGTGGAATTGATTATATACAACAGACCTGTCTTGAGAGCGAGATTTGATTTCTTAGTCGGCGTTGTACAGCAACTTTAAGGTAAGCTGATGAATCAAGACATCTGGTTTTGTTCTTTCAGGATGAAAAACACCCTAAACACACCCTCCATATTCAGTGTACTTGATTGAAACACTAAATCCTCCACCCTGTTTTTCTTTTCTTGGTCTATTTCCCATTCCCCTGATCCTCAGCCCTTTAAGCATTCCATCATGGAGTGGGTAAAGCTTCTGAGCGGCAGACGGCATAAAAGTGATTTATGAAGGACTGAACTGAGTGCTGTCGGGGGAAGCCTGTGGCAGTCGGTCTCTCAGCTCCTGGCCATTGTTCCACTGAGCCCCACTGCGGCTGTACCACTGCTCCACTCTGATCTCTCACCTCAGCTCCAAACCCCCCTTACACACATACTGTAAATACCCTATGGTAGAGACACCCAACAATATAAGCAGCATTGGATCCAGCTTACTGGTTTTGAAGCTATTTCTATTTAAAATTGAGGGCATAGATGTAAATATTTTAATTGGCGAGAGGGTTGGGCGATGCCTAGAAAATTGGTGGCTTAAAAAATGGTGTCTTAAGAGAAACATCGCTACGGACGATGACATTGGGGGTGGGAGGTGGGTCAACCGAAGCGTGTATCCGTTTTCAGAAAAGCACGGAAAACAAATAACTATTGCTAATGATTTCCTGTTACATTACAGTACATCAAATTTTACTAGCCACATAAAATAGAAAAGAGCAACCATTGAAGACTGTAGCGACTCATTTGCCACTGACAAACATCTGTACATGTGATCACAAATCTTGAAAGTGAAACTAAAAAGTGATTGTGCATTTAAAAGCAGTTTCGCTGCCATTCATAACATGAAGTCTAATAACCCAATGATATTACTGCGAGAGAAAGTAGGCTATTGAAATATAGATTTTCCTCCCAAAAGCCTCAATGCCACTACTCTGAAAGTATGGCTTTCCAATAATGTTCAAATTAACCTTTAAGCTTAAAGTAAGTTTGTAACTTGAGCTGGTCTGATTTCCCAGGAAGCATGTCTTTGTGTGGTTTTCATGTTTGTATACAAAGAAAATGTTAGTTGAAGCAACTGTGTGGTTAATAGACAAGGAACGGTGACTTTTTAATGTTAATTAGACAGGAGTGGTCGCCAGCTGTGCCATATTAATAATGTAAATTGTCTGGATGGACTTCAAAATGCCTAAATCTTTATGTTCCACTTTTCCACAAATCACCTACAGGACGATCTGCTGGTGTCATTGCAACCAAAATCTGAAAACTTTTTGGACAATGCACATTTCAACCTTTCCCCCAAATGCATATGTCCACCTCCACTGGGGTAAAGGACTGTAATCAATCAAGCCAGACTATCCAAGGACAAACTGATACAAGCCAAACTGCCTTTTGCCCAATCAAAGCACTTGTTCTTGTTCTGGGGGTTGGCCAAGTCATTATTCTGAGCCAATAGTTGTTGTAGTTGGCGTCATAATGGTAAGAGACATGACTGTGGATGATGATATGAGTAGCAGTGAAGAAGGTGAGGTATAGAAAGAAAGTGAAGCACTAGAATAATTAATAATATAAATGTATTTTTATATTTTCCTGCCATTGTTTTAGAAATAGTTAAATTTCTAGTAGTAGCCTAATTTATATTTTATGATTCTTTTGTAGAATTGACTCAATAGATAATTGATTGACTTCCAATCAATTCTAATTCCTCCCATTAATAAATGTATTGGAGAACAAATCGAAAAGACTTCTGTTCAGTGCATCAGTAACATTTCCAGTTTGCATACTGACCCATGTTAATAACTGACCCATCCAGCACTGAATAATTCATAAATGGTTTCCATAGAAACCCATATGGTCACTTGGAGGTCACTGTGTCTACTTAACTTAAACTGACAGGTAAGAGAATGATGGAGAAGTTGAGCAGTGATGGTCTCATGATTCACTGTAATATTACTGTAATATTAGGCATTTATTAGTGCTAATTAAGCACATATTAATGTCCTTATTCTACATCTCTAATCCTACTTAAGAACTACCTTACTAACTATTAATAAGCAGCAAAGGAATAATTTATTGAGGGAAAAGTCGTAGTCAATAAAAGTGTTACCTATTAAAAAGTGTTAAAAAATAAAATGTGCTTTATAAGTACTAATTAAAAGCAAGTTTGCTAGTAATATGCTTGCTATTAAGCAACTAGTTAATAGTAAGAATCGGGTCCTTAAATAAAATGTTGCTAAAATAATTTCTAACATGATGTAAAGATTTTGGTCGGGCTCCTAGACTGCAATATTAATGCTCTAGACTTGTCAAGACATATAGATATTTTAAATGCGTTTTGTGATTGTAATACTTGAGCAAGCAGTAAATAGAGCCTCAATGCAGATCATTAAATCAAGCTGGCAGCGATGCATCATACCACTGTTAATGGGAATCTAACTTCAAGTACACCCAACTGTATCCTTAATACATGCTTATTAGACGTTTGTCTGCTGGCTTGTTAGTTTAGTGTTTCTTTGCTGCTTGATTCTGAAGAGCTTGGACAGCAGCTGAGCTACTTTTGTGGATTGAATTCACCCACCTCGAATAAACAGTTGGGGGTTGGAGTGATTTAAAGCCTAAGATTTATAGCAATGATGTCTACCACTCCCCAAAGTGAGTCAGCTACCAATCGAAGAATTTTCCTTCACTACACAAAGAAGAACATTAACATTTGACAGCAAGTTAACACCGACATTTTCCCTCCTTGAGTTTGTATTAATTATGATTTCTAGATGCCTGGAGGTATTTCCAGTTAATGTTTTTATACATAACACCTGTATATCAGCAATAGTCTAAGTAAAATATGGATTTTGTGTTTAAAATACCATGTTTCTTTTGTTTCTTTATTTAAACCATATATTTTATGTGTTCTGCAATGCCTTCTTCCTCACGTTTTCATAAAATCGTATACTGCACAAGACTCTTCAGATACGACCAATGTAAAAAAATTTACAACAAGTTAACAACC
This sequence comes from Enteromius paludinosus, assembly GCA_032361165.1. Taxonomy (NCBI): domain Eukaryota; kingdom Metazoa; phylum Chordata; class Actinopteri; order Cypriniformes; family Cyprinidae; genus Enteromius; species Enteromius paludinosus. The sequence continues at coordinate 2,180,987 of JAUMHQ010000045.1, read as the reverse complement.
GTATGACTAATAAAGACAAAGTTGCCAGGAACTTTAAGTAAGGCATTATGCAAGCTGGCCTTAATAATCTTCTCCACATTGGATTAGATCCACTTTGCATCTTGATGGTTCTGAATTGTTTCAATTACTCAGTCTCATGTTTGTTTTGTTTATTCTTTCAAGCAGGGTCTGTTGTTGTTGTTGTAATACACATTGGGCTATTAATTATAATCACGTTTGGGATGTCTTACATAAAGATAAGGAATAAATGTACCACTCCACTTGTACAGCCACACTCCATTTTTATGTGCCTGGAGTGCTCATTTGTGTGAGCTTAAAAGTTTCAGATTTCTCACCCATGGTGTATGCCAAGAGCACCATACCATCTAACTTCACAACTTTACAGTCTTAAAGTATTGATGGTACAAAGCGGTGCTTATTCCAGTGTTCCCAGAGTTGACTGGCTCATCTCATCCAATTGCTTCACTCTTTGAAAAGATTGGATCGTTCAACTCTCCAGCTCTTGTGCTACTGTAAGGTAGTGTTTGCCTTTTCCTTCCCGGTAACAGTGAGCTTCAGGCCTATGACAAATTACTGTGTGGCTACCAGAGACAACAGGCCTCGTCTGCATGCTCCTGAGGGATCTTTGTATCTCACAGGTTGACCCAGTTCCATCCTGCTTCTCCTTCACCTTACCTCTCCTGCCTGCCTTTTCCTCTTTTTCACTTTTACCATTTTCCCCCCTGGTAATACGGCCTTATCAGCTTCATTGCTTCTTCTGAGCCTTGTTCCCTCATCTCTTACGTAGAGAGTGTTACCTACGTTAAGTCGATTATCGAGACCCTATAAAGATTTGCCACCAATAACGAACCATTCATCATCTGTTTCCCTTTGCTCACAGTGGAACAAATCATTTCCACGAAGCAATTGCAAGGGGTTTGTGCCAAAGACTGCATATTTTTTTTTAGTGTTCTTTAAACTCCTCCTCAACAAAAAAAAAGTTGACTGCAATGCAGTAGTGCCAGCAAACAGCATTAATATTAATGCCTGCCCATTTCCACCACCGTGGCAGGCAGCCTGTCAATCTATGCCTAATCTAGAAGGGCTTGCCATTCACAATGCCAACGCCTTACTGCTACGGATCCCCATTGCATTCTTGCCAATACAAGAATTCACCAGTGGCAAACCATTTTTTTATATTGGCTACTGCTGTCCTCAGCGGAACGTCCATGCCAGTGCAGTCTAAAACGGTCTTTAACGGGTGTTGCAGGATATAAAAACCTAGATATTTTATTTGGGTAACCATTTTGAATTTCTTCATGAACACATTTTTTTTTTACTTACGCATGTACATAATTTAAGGGGGATATCCACAAACTCCATGCCTCTATGAGCATTGCAGGTGTAAAGATGTAACGGGGCTGTGAGTGTGTGCATGCCATGTGCACTGCAGTACAGCTGCTTTGCTGCACAGCGCTTCAAATGTGTGCTGAGCTGATGCTCTCTCTCTCTGCACTACCTAAGTAACTAGAGACTGGCTTTGGGTTTACCAGAATCCACCCTGCAGCAAAAAGCAGCACTTCAGAGGCTTCCACAAATCCACCTCATCTCTGAAATTTACATTCATCAATTTTTTTTAGATGCATCCTCATTTATTTCCGCTCGTTCTACCAGTGATACTTTAACACCCTTAACACTCAAAGACATCTGAGATTACGAACCCTGCTTTTCTTCTTGAGCACAGTGAATAACCAGATGAGCACTGCATAAAGTGATATTTCCTTGATTCTTCCTGATCTGATGAGATTGCTTGGGTATGTCGATTTTCAGGGGGTTTGAATGGGTGGCGTGGGCTCTGAAGTGGCTGTTCCAAAGGCCCTTTTGATATCACTAAGGCTCTGAGTTCCTTATTTTATCTGCTTTGTACATGTTCCTTGTGTTTACATTCATATTCTTTTACATAAATGTAAATTTTTAGTACTGGACAGATACGGTAGCCAGTATGTAGCAGACTGATCAATGTACTGTAATTTTTTACAACAAGCCATGCCACTCTCACCTTAAACACCAGACCTCTTGTGTGTGTGTTTTCTGGCTCTTTAATGTGCTGTAACAGGTTGCTGGTTTACTTAAAGCATGAAATAAACATGAATGAACATCATAACATTTTATTTCAACCTCAAAAGAGACATCAATATACTTACAATTTTGTTTTTACGTTTCACCTAAAGTTACGCTATGTTTCGTCAGATCGTCTGTCAAATAAGCTCTTTGTGAACAGTCATTTTTGATTATATTCTTCCTGTTCAAGTGCTCTGTTACCCTTTATTGCTCTAGTGCTTCTTGTTACCCTTATTTAGCGCTGTAGTGTTTCTGTTACTTCCTTGAATCTCAGAATTCAGTGCCCTTCACGTGACTTTCACAGCCTCACCAAATTTATAAAAGCCTGCTGGCTTATTAAATATATGTTAGTTAATGTTATTATCAGTTGCTGAAATTTGTATTCTCATCTTCGTTTTGCAGTGCCATGCGTGTGCTGCTATCTAAACTGCCACGACCATGGATAGTGGACGAGAAAAAGGATGATGGTTACACAGCTCTTCACCTGGCTGCTCTCAACAACCACGTGGAGGTGGCAGAGCTCCTAGTCCACCAGGTCAGCAGTTCTAACACACACACGGGGTCCTGGAGACCCTGTTCTCCAGCTGGTTATTCAGTCCACTAGAATGGTGAAAGAATCAAGTGCCTGTGCAGATAATAATTCAGGTGGATAATTGGTGCAGTTTATGTGATTAGGCACCCAGAAGAGTTGAGAAAGTAACCCAGCTCTTATCTAGGTGCACTGTCACAAAGATGGAGATATCTTTGGGGATATTTAATGTAGCTAACCCTTTAAAATAAATCTTATATACAACGTTGATAGCAGAGCTTTGCATCATTGTAAACTAAAGACTGCTTTTAAAGGGGAGTTCACATTTGGATTTTTTACGAAGTAGAAATCCAAATAAGTGGCTTTTCTTTTCATTCCACTTTACTGCCTTTTGGGTGGGGCTAATTTAATCCAATGCAAATAGGATGCAATGCATTGCAAGAGGTATCAAGCTCAGCTGTTTTAAAGATGCAGGATTTTTCTGTTCTGCGTTTGCGAATTTGCCCAAGCTGGTTCCAGCCTAACCTTCACACACCACAGGGCAGAATGACACTGTTGCCCTGCGTTATGTTGCGGCACAGTAACAGTGCTATTGCAACATTCCAGCAGCGTTATGAGAATGCTGCGCTGGCTCAGTGCAGCCCTTTGTCAACTACCTGCCATGACGGAAGAGAGGGAGAGACAAAGAAAAGGTTCACACCAGCGTCTTAAGCCTCAGCCTACGAACCACAGTAGAGCTGCACTGCAGTAGTGCAGAGAGATGTTGCTATGGGGTTTCAGTCAGGGAATATCTGAATACAAATCACCATTAGCTCACATTTCCTAACACAACCTATGGGACTAGAAGGCATGCTCATGAGCAGCGATTTATCTTCTGTAGTTGAGGAAAAACATTGTCACTGCACCTTAGTGGGGGGAATTTTTTTTTTACTGTGGTACATAAATACAAGCTATAATTTTTTTGTGCTCTTTTGTATATAATTTATCTATAATAATGTAAATATTATTGTGGCGCTAAAGTTGCAAGTATTTATTCTTTCTCTGTGGTGTTCTTTCTATAGGGAAGTGCCAATTTGGACATACAGAACGTTAACCAGCAGACGGCACTGCACCTTGCCGTAGAACGTCAGCACACCCAGATAGTGCGAGTAAGTGATTCTGTCTTCCTGTTTTCAATGTTTGTCACCCCTCACCTAGTGTTTTGGCTTCCTACTCAACACAATGTAGCTAAGTGCTTCAGCTGAAGATTTAAACGCACAGACTTCTGCAGATTTATCCCCTCCAATTGAATTCATTTAGTCCTGAGCAATCTGGACTATGCCAGGAGAGGTATGGGAAGCGGGGGGTTGGAAAAGGGGAATCAGCGGGATCTACAGCGCCATCTTGTGGTCGTATAAGGGCAAGCCCACTCTCCTCCTTTTAAAGCATCTGTATTGGCATAGTCTGTTATAATAACCAAACCAAAATGTGCTTGTGTCTCAAACATTACACGTTATCTTATTTTGTTTTATATAAATGCATGATGCTAATTTGACATGCTTTAGGTGTCATTGTTGGCTTGTCCATCTGCATCTGTGAACATGATTAAGTCCTGAAAACACACTGGTTAAATTTCGTCTTTTGTTTGTGTCCAGCTATTGGTGCGAGCTGAGGCAAAGTTGGACGTGCAAGACAAGGACGGAGACACGCCACTGCACGAGGCTCTGCGTCACCACACTCTGTCTCAGCTGCGCCAACTTCAGGACATGCAGGACGTCAGCAAAGTGGAGCCCTGGGAGCCCTCCAAAAACACAGTATGTACAGAGAAGTATATAAACGGTACAAGTGTTCTCAATAAAAGCTTTAGGGTGATGTAGTAAACACTTTCAGTGTGAACGTCATTAGAAGTGGCGGGATCAAAGCACAAACACTGGCTTGATCCACACACACTCACAGACACACAAGTACTATGTACTCAAAGATGGAAGCATGATCAGGAGCATTAACCATATTCCAAACCACCTTTTCAAGCAAACTTGCTTGTGAATCCGATTTCACTCCACCCAAACAACTGAACTTTTATGCAATGAGACAGATCCTAAAAAGAGCTCTAAGTAGTAAAACACTGAGACAGTGTAGATACTCTGCAACTGTAAGTACGTTTTCAGGCTTGTCCCTGTGTTAACAATGATAGATCGTGCTCTGCTATAAGAGCCATTTCCCTGCTGTCACATGAGTAAGTGGCCCAATGAGCCACAGTTCCACTGCAGTCCAGTGTCCTATATACTTCACAATCCTTCAGGTGAGACATTCTCCACTGATTATATCATCGCCTTTCATGGGATTGCATATATTTGTGGAGAGAAAGCCGAAAGAAGACAGCTTTGGCCTAATCAAGACATTTAATCAAATTACCAAGCCTATGAACTCTTATCAGAGCAGATTTAAAATGCTTTGTATACCATGTTCTCAGGTAAATGCTCCCAAAAGTGGCTCAGTATTTGAGCGAAAACTTCATTCAGAACATCAGTGAGCGAATCAGTATCTGCAACCTCGCACCCCCACAGCCTTTCTTTGTCTTCATTAACACATTATGCTATCAATATATTCTGGATCACCTGTCAGAAACTCTCACCATAACGTCTGACACCAGACAGACTGACGAAGCTGGTCCCGTGCACCCTATCTTTAACAGCCTTTGTAGATCCTATCACGCCTGACCCCAGCCCTGCCAGTTCAAATCATCGCCTCTCCACGACTGTCGTAAATCAAGCACTGTGTGACAGGAGGCTGCTTCCAGGCCAGCGGTCAACCATTTATTAACGCAAACAGTGTGACAAATCTCTCCCCCTATCAAGCCATCACACTTACCACATGCAGCATGGAGAGTCGGGCCATCCATTTAAAACATTCCACTGAAGTAATCAGTATGCTGGGATCTGCCCACTTTCATTAGCTCAATATGGTCTGTAGCATTTCATCACCCCAATGTTATACCAACATTACATAATAGACATGAACGGGGCTCTTGCGTTTCTTTATGCAGTAGTCAAGTACTGATTATTTTAGTGATGTTTATTAAGTCAAGCATCTCTGTTGCTTATATTGCTCAAGAGATTTCAGTGAAGTGATTTTTTTTTTACCTTGCAATTGATAACTCAGAAGAACTCTTAAACACGCCATTAAAAATGGTGAAATCCAGATGCAGAATTCGCTTGTTTAAGTTGGTCATGCAAATTCGACCAACAAAAAGCTCTTTTGAAAGGATCTTGTGCGTGAGCAGTGCTTCATACATTATTGTATCATTGGGTTGTTCCAAACCCATATGGCAGGGGTAACCAAGTTCAGTCCTGGAGGGCCGATGTCCTGCAGAGTTTAGCTCCAACTTGCCTCAACACCTGCCTTGAAGTTTCAAGGATACCTAGTTAGAGCTTGATGAGCTGCTTCAGGTGTGTTTGATTAGAGTTGGACCTAAAATCTGCAGGACACCGGCCCTCCAGGACTGAACTTGGTGACCCCTGCCATATGGCTTTCATGCATCTCCAACACAAATAAGAGTTTCCTGTCCCTCCATTAAAAACCAGTTAACCAAAATTTAAGACGTAGTAATTAAATGTAACCATTAGACTTAAGCTGTTTAATCAAAGTCTTCTGAAGAGACATGATTCCTTTTGAGCTCTAATGTGCCTGTGCATGGGAACAAATAAGGTTTGTCCGTGTATCTCGCAAGTAACCAAGTAGATTTGTTGTTGCACGTAAAGGAAGCAGTACCATATTTGATGAGCTCTATGTATGTGCATTGATCAGTGATTTTATGTGAATAAAGGCCTAAATGAAATCCATTCATCATGTCTCTTCAGAAGACCTGGATTAAACCGTGCAATTTACACAGATTATGTTTTGGTTGCGTAGGCTTTGTAAATCTCTGAGGATTCAATCTAAATATTTCTTTCAGCGATGAAACAAAAACTGTGTTAAGTAGAACTCAAACACTTTCTTTAGAAATAGTAGTGGCCTGCTCATAGAAACTATTTTAACTTGCCCTATATAGAGTTAAGTTAGTCTGTATTTTCATAGGCCTTAGAAATGGATATGCAGAAGATAAAATTCTCTCTGAAGAGATTGCACTGTTCTCATTTTAATTGCGTAGTATAATTAATTAAACTTCAACCTGGGTAATTGTGACTTTAATAGATAAGATGGATCAATCTGCTGTATTTGACTCGATGTTTGTGGTAATCTTCACAGTTAATTATGGGACTGGGCACTCAGGGTGCTGAGAAGAAGAGTGCAGCTTCTATTGCTTGCTTCCTGGCGGCCAATGGAGCTGACCTCACCATTCGTAACAAGAAGGGCCAGTCTCCTCTGGACCTGTGCCCCGACCCCAGCCTCTGCAAGGCCCTTGCTAAATGCCACAAAGAGAAAACTAGGTATGCCCAAACATTTGAAATTGACTTCATGATGTGTTTCCTGCTATTCATTATTTATTAATTTTGCTACTCATCCTTTAATCCATCTGCAGTGTATATCTCAATCAATGTTTTTGTTGTATCTCTTTTGTCGACAGTGGGCAGGTTGGCTCCCGTAGCCCGTCTCTAAACAGTAATAATGAGACTCTTGAGGAATGCATGGTGTGCTCGGATATGAAAAGAGACACACTTTTTGGCCCTTGCGGTCATATCGCTACCTGCTCTCTCTGCTCGCCTCGTGTCAAGAAGTGTCTCATTTGTAAGGAACAGGTCCAGTCAAGAACCAAGGTACAGAAACCCACCTCACTAGTTTACTGGGCATGCGTATATTCTCATGTGCCATAGTAAAAACTTTTTTTTATTTTATTTTTTTTTTCACAGATTGAGGAGTGTGTGGTTTGCTCTGATAAAAAGGCAGCTGTGCTTTTCCAACCCTGTGGTCACATGTGCGCCTGTGAGAGTAAGTCACACACCACACCTCTTCTCTCATCACCCCATGTGATTGTCTCTCATCCAGACAAAAAAGCTCTTTCTGTCATCTGGGTTTTGAGAATATCACACATCACATGACTATGATGCAGATACTGACATGTGTATGAGTGTATAATCAGGTTGAGTCTTTCAAAACTTGCTTTGCACATGCCCTGGTCTTATTTGTCTCCACAGGACATTTTTAATAATTGTGAGAATACTTTTGAGATTTTTATGCAAAATTTCCTCAAATTACTGTAATACAAGATCATTTTTATTACGTAAAATGAAAAATATTTTTACGTATACAAAGGTAATGACAGTATTTGTTGTACAGCCTTTGTTTTTTGTTTGTTTTATCAAAGATCAGTTTTAAAAACATCAGAAGTAGTATTGAGAGCTGGCATGGCGTTTAACGATAATAAGACAAACTCCACCTTGGGAGAATCCAACGAGAAATGAAGCACATCACAATGATGAAAATGTTTTAGAGGTTAGGCTGAAGCTAAGGGAATTGTTTGCTCTCAGCTAACATCCCTCCTACCAGATCCCCTGAGTTTTATTCTCTCTATTTTACCATTTATCACTTGTCAGCAAGAACCTCCCTTTCAGTTTGGTTTTATTGCCCTTTTCTTTTTTGCTTTAACCTCAAACCACAATCTCCTGATCCATAGGTATTTACTTCATTTTCTGACTATTTAACAAGCTAGCTTAACCCCATAATGCCTGGCACAAGAAATAGTGGTCAGAAAAGTATGTATTTGTTCGAAATGGAACTGGTAATTGAACTATTAAACAATTGAGGTTTTAAGTATTTTCAAAAAAGTTTGCATATGTTGAATATACTGGCTTTTATGGCTCATATAGCAAAAAAAAATTAATCTATCTATATATATTTGACAGCACTAATATATTCCACACATACAACATATATTTTGAGAATATTTACATATTCATATAATTTACTAGTGGTGGGCAGCGCGTTAACGTGAGACTCTTATCGCGCAATAAAAAAATATCACTGTTAATCTATTTACAAAGTTGGGTTGGAGTCTATACTACAAGCTATGGTGACTTTCACCTGTAGCACGGATGTATAGCCGAATTACACCGTAGCCTTGTTCGGACGGGACTAGTTTTCTAAACTACTGTACGTGTGAGCTTCGATTCTTATCACCTGTCGTCCGTGATCTTCATTTACC
>JAUMHQ010000045.1:2132606-2172137 GCA_032361165.1 Enteromius paludinosus | reverse complement strand
CTTGAATGGCCCAGCCAGAGCCCTGACTTAAACCCAATTGAGCATCTCTGGAGAGACCTGAAAATGGTTGTTCACCATCGTTTACAATCCAACCTGACAGAACTGGAGAGGATCTGCAAGGAGGAATGGCATAGTATCCCCAAATCCAGGTGGGAAAAACTTGTTGCATCTTTCCCAAAAAGACTAATGGCTGTATTCGATCAAAAGGGTGCTTCTACTAAATATTGAGCAAAGGGTCTGAATACTTAGGACCTTGTGTAATTTCAGTTTTTCTTTGTTAATAAATCAGCAAAAATTTCAACAATTCTGTGTTTTTCTGTCAGTATGGGGTGCTGTGTGTACATTAATGAGGAAAAAAAAAAGAACTTAAATGATTTTAGCATATTTAACAAAGAGTGAAAAATTTATTGGGGTCTGAATACTTTCCATACCCACTGTATGTATGTACAGTATATATATATATATATTACTTTCTCCCTTTTGCAGAACACATAAGAAGATATTTTTATGAAGTTTTCAACTGTTTATTTCTAAAAATGGAAATCAATGGGGTTTAGTGCTGTTTTGGAGGCTGTTGAATGCCATTGTATGGATGAATACAATCAAAACTTCAGATATTCTACTTACCACAGCAGAAATACCACTTTAAAGACCAGTTCTTCAGTTCTCAGTCAAGCCTACACAGTCTCACGACCAATTCGTACGTATTTTATGATATGGGTAATTTGTACGATTACCCCCGCATCCCCTCGATTTTGTATGATTTGTCTAAAACCCCAGTGATGGGTCGTTTAGGGGCAGGGTTAGGTATAGGTCATTCTTACAAACTGGCAAATCCATTTAGCAAAAACTTATTTTAGCAAAAATATTAGCCACCTCGTAAAATATGTGAGATCGAGCTGGTCAAACCCATATCAGCTACTAGTAGCACAGTGGTATTTTCAAGCAAAGAGCTCCACTGTTGAATTGCGAACATTGATAAGAACAGTGAAGTGGCTCGTCGGGTAGAGATGACCTGGTCAGCGGTGTGTGTGTGTGTGTGTCACAACAGGAGACGGAGCCTTTAGGTCATCAGGAGGTTATCCTGACCCATGTTTGAGCCCCGCTGGCAGTGTTTATCAAAGCACCGAGGCAGGAGTCACACAGGCAGGCAAGCAGGGGGGCACAGGGCTGTTGGTGGGGGGGTGAAAGAGCTTACTGAAGGTGTCTGTCAAGGATGGCGCTGCTCAGTGCTCACCCTCCGCCTGGAGCCACAAGGCCATTATGGGGGAGCAGGGGAGATAGATAGTCCTTAATCGTGTTCCCCTGACCCTGGCGAGGGAGGCGTGTTAGCATGAGCGAATGCATTTTGGAGTTGCAGGAGTGCTGTAACTCCTTACCTTTTGGCTAAACAAGCAACAGTTGCACCTGAATGCTCATAAAAGCCTTATTTATACCAATAAAATCTCCACTCCCCGTCTGAAAATCCCACATCCGTTGTCGACAAACAACCCCACCCTCAACAGACTCAGATTCACTTGCCGTTTATGTGTTTGCCTTCATGTATACTCTTTTTTGGTTTCTCGTGGACCACTCCGCGATCAGCACCAGCATGCCCATGTCAGTTCAACTTTGTTAGGGGGCCGCAAATCTGGGGTCCGGTTAAATATTAACAAGCCCATATAACCGCGTTACTTATTGACGCCTCATGTTCTTGAAAGATGCATGGCGACCTGGGCCTTGTCCTCTACAGGTGTTTTCTTATCCGCAGACAATGTTTCAAATGTCTTGAGAACATACTGCCATCCGTTGTAATTTCATCATGCCCCTGACCTGGCTCGGCCCTTTCACAGCTTCTCTCTCCAGTATAATGTGCTGGTGGATTCAGATTCAGTAATTTAGTTAAACCCATTTTATGTTGGCATTTCAACTAGTGCTGTCAAACGATTAACCAACAATAAATCACGGTAAACTTAATAATACGATTTTGTTTAATCAATTAATTTAAACTCATATTTTGAACAGCTCATGAGTAAATGACCTCTCAGCACTTCTATGCATTTTCCCCATGCATATCATGCATGTCATTATAACTAACTAAATAAATAAATATTTAGTTTCGGGGAATTAGTATTTATTCACAGACCCTGCCTAACAGTTCATTTACCATTTATTCTATACATATTTTTATTTTTAATATTAAATATATATTTTTAATTATTATTCTTTATTAGAGTTAGTTACAAACTAACTCACTGTAAAAAACAACAACAAAACGGTAACACTTTACAATAAGGTTCATTAATTAACAATGCATTTATTCTTCTAAAGCATTTATTATAGTTAATACTAATTTCAGCATTTACTAATACATTATTAAAATCACAAGTTGTGTTTGTTAACATTAGTTAATGCTCTGTTATCTAACATGAACATAACAATGAATTATTGTCATTTTATGAATTAACATGAACAAATACTGTTGTGTTCATTGCTTGTTCATGTGTTGTAAAGTGTTACAACAAAACAACACCAAAAACCTGTAAGTGTAGTGTCAGAATTTCATTGTAAAAATTATGCTGACATTATTTCAGCAATTACAGAATGGTATATTATTGCCTGTATATTTTATATAACCACAAATTTTATTAAGTGATATAAGGTTAATATATAAAAATCTGCTTTTTACCTTAAACAATAATCACAATAAAAATGCAACCATTTTTTGAAACGACATTTAACATTATTAACAAATTATAGCCATACTTGCTAATAGAGGTTGATTTTTGGTTCAATTCCATAAATGCATTCGACTGGTGGTCTTTCAAACAGGACTGGTTTCAAGATATGCACTGAAAGACTATGGCTGCATCACATATTGTTTTCTCAGGTTGCTTGGGGTAAGCGTTACATTTGCTTATCCAGTGAGCCCTTTGTCTTTTAATGGTGGTGGTTTGAGGGGGGTTCTTTATACAATGGTAACAGGGAGAGTGAGCACTCTACAGCTCGTGCCCTTTGAATTCCACTGTTGGCTTGGCTTGCAGACCAAAGGTAAACACAGGTACGCGGAACTACCGCTCGCTACAAGCAGGCCAATTGTTCCTAGAGATGGTGTTTGAAGTGAGAAAGGTGAGAATGTCTGGATAACGCTGTCTTTTGTCAACAGCTCAGGGTCTGCCGACTTCTACAGGTAAGGGTGAACAGGTTAATGCGATCGGTCTTTTAAGAATAAGACACATGGAGACATAGACACATTGTGAAATGGCAAAAATGAAACTTTTTATTTCGGTTCCAATGAAAGAAGACTAATGGTTCAAACCATGCATGCAAATATAGAACTATTAAATACTGTATGTTGGAGCTGTGGCTTAGCACAGCGGCTCTGCTGCGTCATCATTTAAAAAGTAAAAGTCATATCAGTGCATTTCCACTTATGATAAGATAGTGTCAAAGATGATGTACAAGAACATCCATTCTAATGCATCATTCATCATCTTAGCATCGCAGTTTGAGTGATCAAGGCCAGAATAGGTCACAACAAAGCAGATAAGACACCTCTAGCCGTCTCCTGTATTCTCAATGCATATCTTGTTTTTGAAATCTTCTTATCGGAGGTTTAGAGAACCCCTGCTTCTTTCTTCAGACGTCTTCTTCGGTCTGCATCTTGTTGTTCTCCCCAAACATGAATCTCCAATGGGACCAGGCCCCGCAGCTATGCCTATCAAAACAAATAGGCCTCAAAGGCTGACAAGGGGGAGTAATGGAGAGAGTTTAGAGGCTAGAGAGAAGAGGTTTAGGGCATAAGGGGGTCACTGATGGGGTGGGAGGAGTAGATAATGCATGATGCTGGTTCCTCGTTAACTCTTTGGCACTCTTTAGGGACTTTGACTGACAGCTATCATGATGCTGATTTTATAGGAAAGTCGCCACTGCTGTACAAAGTATAATTTGTATTATTTAATTATTTTCCCTGAAACACTGCTTTTGTAGTTTAATGATTCATATTTGTACTACTATAGAAAAAAATTCGCAAGACTCCCGCAGTTTTTTGTTCAGGGGTAAGCAAATGAAACACCTGAGCGATGCCACCCATGCTACTGGGAGCAATGTTTGGATGAGGGAAGAAATGAACCTCAAAACCTTTTTACGTCAATGAACATGGAGCCCCAGAGTTCTCCTTAAGCATTATGAAATAATCACAAACCAATAGCATTTCAAAAGTGTTTAACAGCCAGTGCAATGACAAGCCTTTATGAACCACCATCATGAACCCCAAAGCTGCTTTTGGACAGATTTCTTTCTGAAATTACTTCAGGTGCATTCTTTGATTTTGTGAGCATATGTTTTGATTGACTTGAAATAGAAAAATAAGTGTTCTTTATCGTTTTTTTTTTTTTTTTTACTGTCGAAGGGTTAAATGAAGTTTTGCTCATTCATGCTTGTTCATAACTTCATGCTTGGAGACATGCTTGAACAACACCAGATTTCTGAGTGATTTTGTTGAAATCCTCTCATCTTCTTATTAAGAGGATCCTTTTTTTTTTTTGTTTTCAAATAATTAAACCAAAATAATTACAAATTATTATGATTATTACACTTTAAAGGGTTATTAAAATGTTGTTGTTAATCACTTAGCCCTATGTTGTTCCAAACCTGTAAAAGCTTTGTTTGTCTTCATCATCTGAATTATCCATCTGCCATCAGTGGTTCAACCGTAATAACGTCATGGTTGAAACACTGATGTCAGATGGATTATTTTTGACAATGCATTTCATACTTTTCTGTGGCTTGACAGTGTTCATTACTTGACAGTGAATAGGACAGTCACAAGTCTCCCGGTTTTCATCCAAAATATCTTAAATTGTGTTCTGAAGACAAACAAAGCGTTTACAGGTTTGGAACGACATGGGGCTAAGTGATTAACAACAACATTTTCGTTTGGGGGTGGAGTGTAATAATAATAATTAAAAAAAGGTCCCACTTTATATTAAGTGTCCCTAATACCACAGTGTAAGTGCACACCGGTACATAGTATCTACAGCTATAATATTTCTATAACTACACACTGTAACAACCCTCAGAATGGTGTGTGTAAGTACAAATGTGTAACTTTTTGGTAAATAAAGTGTAACACTTTATATTAAATAGACTATGGATCTAGCATGCAATTACTCTGATGTCACACAGCAGCGGGCAGTAAGTTAGGCTTTACAAATAAATTGTGGTTGGTGTCCAGATTGTTACAATTTATATTAAGTGGGCTGTTCCTGAGGAGTTATCATGTATATACACTGGTATTACAGAGGTGCATCAACTCCACCCTTTTACATATCCCTAAACCTACCCAACTACACCCCCTGATCACCCCCTGTTCCAGTTACTCTTATACATACCGCTGTTACAAAATGTAGCTATGAAATTCCTACATGACTACTTAGTGAAGAGAACAAAGTGTTGTTACCAATTTGTACTTTCACACACCATTCTGAGGGGTGTTACATGTGTGTAGTTACAGAAATATTACAGCTGTAGATACTATGTAGCAATGTGGACTTACACTGTGGTTACATACTAGATACTCATCTAGTTACTACACAGGTATTAGGGACACTAATCTGTTCATCAAACAAAGCCCAGCAGGCACTGGATGTCTATTGTCTATAGACATGATGCTTTTTGGTTGAAAATGAAAATTGGGTTGACGTCAGTATTTCACATTAACTTAACGTTGGATTTTGATTACACAAACCTAAAAACAACAAAATATCAATGTCAGATGACATCAGTATTGTGATCAATTTAAAATTGACATAGAAGTAAAACTTTGGTCAGCCGATGTCACAACCAAAATTAAACGCAAAGACTGTGCGCCATCAAATTATGCATCATTTGCAAATGAAAACTGCATATTATGTGCATGCGTGTCACATATACATATACATCCAACTTTGCATACAAATGCCACAAGTTCTTGTTTTTATTTGCCATATTACTTGACATTTATAATGCACAACTGATATGGACAAGTTTTTCTTTTCTTCTCCATTTTAGAAGATTTAGTAGTCCAATGTAACTACATGCATTTTGTGGAAAAGACCGTTCTGTTCAAAATGTCCTTTTGTGTTGTGTGAAAATGTTTTCACTGTTATATTCACCCCTACCTCAGACCGTGTACGTGCTAAAATCAAGGTATCCATTTTTTAAAATACCCTGTGACAGTTGTAACACTCTGCATACGTGCTGTAGAGACATTACATGGAAGTGCTGTATATCAGCACAGAACTCAGATCTCCCACGCCTCTCAAAACCACTTCACAATGTTAGCATTATACATACAGCAGATCTGCCTGATACAACTCCCTTTCTGAAGTTCCGCTTCTTCAAGACCTTGGATCTCTTTCCAAAAACAAGCACAACAAAACCCATTCAGCACTGCAGCCTGGACACTTCTATTATTATTTTTTTTTTTTAATGGGACCAAAAAAGAGCTGAAGGAGCAAAAATTAATCAGTCTAGAAGATGTGAGAGAGAGAGTGACACATGATTTTAAATATTATAAAGTATTTCGTCTTTCATTCTCTTTTTCTTTTTTCCAAAGCAAGGAGCAGATCCAGACTCACTCAATTCCCAGCATGAGTAAACAGCGAGTCCTTCTCTTACAGTGCCTGGTACAGCGCTGGTTCTGAAAGAATGATCTCCATTTGACTGTTTGATGACCTGATAAAACATAATTGAGAATGTATTTTCTGGCTAAACAAACCCTGGTCATACCACAGAAACTACTCTATTGTGTGTACGTTTTCAAACACAAGGAGCATGTTTAAGTTCACGGCTCGACAACACCAGGATTGTGTGCTGCAGAGGTCATGAGGACAAGATGAATTTGTACAGGAGAAACAGTGCCCTATCATGGTGGCCATGTTTCTCGGGACCTTACTCCACTGGAGCAGAAGGAGATCTTATCAGAACTAAAGTGCACAGCTTTGTTTGCCAGATAAAGAAATGGAAAGAAAACTGTCTGAGACATGGCAGCATTTTTCCATGCATGCTGAAAAAATATTTCTTAACATGAAATCTTTTATATTTTTTACCATCAAAAATCTTTTTTATGGGTTAAATCAGGTATAGCCTTTTAATGACAGGTTACCAAATTTTTCCAGTGCCGAGGTGAAGAACAAAAGGTGCAAGGTCTCAAAGCAATTCTCTTTAAACAGTTAACTATTTTGTTGTCATTTATTCATTCTCATGTCATTCCAAACCCTCATCTTGCTTTTTATTCAGGGAAACACACTGTAAAAGCTAATCATTTTAATATGAATACAAATTAATTTAATACTAATAGTAATTATCTTTTATTTGAGCTACACTTAAATTCTAAATAAATTTATTTAAATGTAGCTAAATGTAGCAAATTTGATTCAATTTATCATAAAAATGCGTTTCAAGTAATATTTAAACTCTTCCAGCTCTAGATGACAAATACAAATTATTTGTGGGCATGCTTTTGCAGTGACTGAAATAAAATTAAAATAGTTTGGTAACACTTTATTTTGGTGGCCCTCTTTGGACTACTAGCAGTTATTAAAGTTTTTTGGTTAAGTCACTTGTTCCTTGATTCATTGAGGATTATCTGTGAGTAGCACATTTTATTTGGGTCTTTCCATCACTTTGACAAAAATTTGGACTCTTCTCAACAAATTTGAAATTGCAAAGTAAGTAAAAAACTTGGTAAAGTCATATTTTTTGTTGAACACAATCCAATAATCTTGAAAATGATGACCACACTTAACCTGACCCCTCTGTGCAATGTCACACAAACAGACTTGACTGTCCAGATCTCAGGCCTGAGTGATGTAGCATGAGGCAGAATAGACAGTAGTAGATAGCGGCCACTGCCACTAAAACAGCTGATTCAGGGAAAGCCACAGTCTGCACCACAAAGCTGACCTTCCCTCGTAGACAAAACACAGCCACAGCCCAACAGGATGGAGGCTGATTGGATGGTGTATGGAAAACACAACATGGCCCAAAGAACATTAGCTTCATCACGTTTTATTTTTGGACGGCAGCGGCAGTAGTGAATAAGACACAGACACACAGTGGCTGAACAATATCGATTTCACTCTGAGGTCCTCACATAGAGTTCAACGGTCAATCACACACTGAAATGTAGCGCAGGGTAGTGTGAGAACATCGTGCTCATACTGTTCATACAAACGGCCAAGATGTCCGTTTGTGAATCCAGAAATCTACAAAATAAACTTGTCAAAATAATGTCAGTTTTTGTAATGATGCTAAACTTGACTATTTATGTAAGTAACTGATACCGGTATTTTATGTATTGTGTAATAGTGCTTGTTGCTGTTTTTGCATACTATTTGATTAGACTTTTTAATTTTAATGTAGTATTCTATTCATAATTTCAATTCAATTAAAATTATTAATTCATTTTAAACTTTAAACTATAGACCTGTACCTCCATTCTACAAATAGCTTGATTGCAAAGATGCGTGAGATGCTACTATTGATAATATTAACAATCACAATAATATGCGTATATTGTGTTGCCGTTCCTTATGAAATGCATTCTCTTAATAATATTTGATTATGTTAAACTTTAGAAATAGTGTTTAATCAACAGACCTCTTTCTGAAATGAGGTGTATATAGACAGTAGACAGGCTCTATCAGCGATCATGTGCAGCTTTAATAGTTTCTTAAACACTTGAATCAAATGACTAATGACTGGGACTCTTATCTGTAATCCTAGCTCATCTTTCATAGGTCATCTATTGTGCTTGACTGCTCTTGGCTCTTCACTGCCTAGCAGCCCAACTCTCTCTCTCTTTCTCAGTGTTACTGTTAATTGTTCATTTTGTTTCTTCTGTTAATATGCTTTTACATATATATATATTTTTTACATACAGTTATTATTATTACTATTTTATGTTTTAGAGGAGTGAGGCATCTCACAGAGAGCCTAATATTTTTTTATATACACTAACGTTCAAAATGTGGGTTCGGCAAGATATTTAATGGTTTTTTAAAGAAGTTTCGTCTGCTCATCAAGGCTGCATTTATTAGATTAAAAACCCGGAAAAGACTGCAATATTGTGAAATATTATTTCAATTTAAAATAACTGTTTTCAGTGTGAATATATTTTAAAAGCATCATTACTCTAGTCTTCAGTGACACACCATCCTTTCAGAAATCATTCTGATATGCTGATTTATTACTAGAATTGTCAATGTTGGAAACAAATATATATTTTTTATATTTATATATATTTTTCCCCCCCTCAGGATTCTTTGATGAATAAAAAGTAAAAAACATCATAATTCTTTAAATAAAAATATAACACATATGTTCAATAAATAGATCCTTGGTTAATAAAAGTGTTCATTTCTTTCAAAGAAGAAAGAATAAAAATGTACCGATCCCAAACTTTTGAACAGTAAACTACTGAAACAGTAGTTATGAACATTATTATCCATTTAAAAAAAAAAAAAAAAACTATTAAGCAGCTCAACTGTTTCCAACACTAATAATAAAAATTCAGCATATTAGAATGATTTCTGAAAGGATCACGTGACACTGAAGACTGTAGTAATGATGCTTTGTATCACAGGAATTAATTACATTTTTAACATATATTCACACAGAAAACAGTTATTTTAAATCGAAATAATATTTCACAATATTTAATCTAATAAATGCAGCCTTGGTGAGCATAAGATACATCTTTAAAGATAATTTAATATCTTACTGACCCCCAAATTTTTAAACAGTAGTGTAAAAAAAAAAAAAAAAAAAAAAAAAAAAAAAAAGCTGTCACTTTAGTGGTCCCTTTTCAAAAGACACTTTTGTACCCATTAGGTCCATGATCATTTAATGTGATTTCGAATCTTTTACATCCACTATTTGACAAATGACTCAAATGATATGCAACATTGTTCTTTTGAACTTCCTCTGCAATACTTCTGTATTTCCACTGAATTACTCTCGCTGCAGAGAGCAAGAGAAATACAGTCGTCACAGCAATGAATCGCATGACTCCAACAGGGTGTGACAGAACATCGGTGAGAAGGTTGTTAACACGTTTACTATGGAGGCCTCTCCCACTCGCCCCCATATATAAACTCCACACACACACACACACACACACACAAAGGTTGCTTTTACACCTTCTCGTTTAATCATCTACTATTGCAAACAGCAACATGTATATCTCTGACTGTCCCTCGCAATAGAGGACAGTCTCTGCCTTTTAGTTCAACTGGAGAAGGCAGTGCCAGGAATAAAACCATTTGTTATAAACCATATGTAAATTTTGATGTAATGGGAAGGAGAGTGAATTACTCAAATGCAAGATGTAATACAAGTGTTCTGTTTTGTGTGTGTGTGTGTGTGTGTGGGACCACATTCCAGTGTCAGCCTGAAAGTCATAAGGTCTTACATGCATTAATAGCCTATACACAAGAACATACATTTCTTTTGGTGGGACACTAAGCACTCCGGTGACACAATGTCCACAATGACTGGTCTTCCTGGGAAGGGCCAACACCCTGTCTTACAAAATGTCCCCAAAGGTAATGAGTATTTGATCACTTCATTATCATTCGTGCGGCAACAACTTTAGTTATGTCCAGCATAAAGCAAACGAATCTAGACAATGTAACCCGATGAGCCTTGAACAAATATCTAATATGACGTTGACCAATCCGCACATTTTGCCTTTGCGCTGCTGAAGCTGTCTAATCAAATAAAGCTAATCTGATGGCACCTTTGCATTATGAGCTTTTTTTGAGATAGAAAGCAAACTAGTTAAATTATTCTGTAGATGCAATTATCCCATAATACATGGGCATGCCAACGATTTTATTTAATGTGTAGATAACTGTCTCGTCCAAGAAAACCAACAACAAAACACAAACCATGTCGAATTAAAATGCTAATTCTTCCCCTAAAATCATCGATCAGTGCTGTTGGCTTATGAGAACATGTTTGCACAGACATTGTGTCCCTATTGTGTTCGTTGAATTCGTTTTACATTGTGGGGTCAAAGTACATGGAGGCAGCCCGATAAAGACTCTCTTTGTAGCGGCCTGGCATGCAATAAATAGGCTAGCAGAGGATATTTCATATAAACTGTAGGAAAGCATATTTTAATTAATTGTAAGATTGTGATCCCGATACGGTTTTGTAACCTGTTTATTTTAATTGACGCTAATGTAATTATTTCAGTGAACAGCAGTGATAACTAATATTATCACTAATGCATAATTTGTGTGACAGCTGCTTACAATATTTCAGCTACTCGCAATATTTCATATAATCAAAGAGAGGTCTTTCAGTTCTGGCTTTAGGGCTTCTGTAAGGTAAACAGGCCTTATTTAATATGTGATTTTACGTTTTAATAATAATAATTAAAAAAAAACATAATGACTATGTTTTATTATTATGCCTTTATTTTTTGCGAACAACAATGCGATTTATCTATTGCATTTGTTGTAACAGCTTTTATTAGGCTTTAGAAATTAGGGATTAGTTCTTATTTATGGCTGATGCATATTTATTTTGCGTTTCTTAATTCTAAACCAAGAGTTCCGTCTTCTTCCCAAAAAAAAATAAACTGTTTTTGGTTTCTCTAAATAATATATTATTTTAAAAAGCAGGCGGTTTTATTTTACAGTGTGTTTGATTATTTACTGTCAGATAACTGCCCGGATCGTGCTGCTATAGCGTCTCTACTAAACTAGGCTACTGACAAATACTCTAGCTTACTATGAAAAAAGTTTTTATTGTCATTTTACACTGCAGTTATTTATTTATTTATTTTTGTCATATAGTGACGAGAGCGATATTTAAATAAAAATGCCTATGCACAATAAGAAATGCACTTAAATAAGGCAGCATCATATAAAACAACAACTTATTTGTAAAATTTGTACAGTGGCTTCAAATACCTGTTTTGAAATTATTGATCAATTTAGCCTATTATTATAACTATGGTTAATAATATATATGTATTTATGCAATGCAATGCATGAGTGCTTAACTGAAATAATACAATAATTCAGTGCTATCGAAAAAACTGAACAACAAACGAGTCCCAGACCCTCACGACTTTAAAACGAGTAATCAAATTGGCGGCCTCCAATACTTGATCAGATCACAATACAATGTATATTCTGCTTAAATTAATCAAAGTGAAGTACTCAGTAATGCCTATTGCCCGCTGGGTGTTTGTGTAAGATCTCTTGCGATCCTTAACGATGCCCCCATCGTCTTAGATAAACTAATTAGCGACGAGCCTAATTTGCATAGCACAGACAAAGTTCCACATCAAAACACATAGAAGAGCACGTGATTTCATCATTCTGTTTTCGTGACTGCCCTGTCATTAAACAATTTTACACAATTAAAAAAGAACATAAAATATTATTCCTAAGGGCATATTATCAATCAGATTTTGGATATGGGTTTAAGTCATCATAAATGCATTTTCTTAATTATTTTTTATAATTATTTTTATTAAAAGAATTGCTGTAATTAAAATCCACATATAACGCCGGCGAATTAGGCTGGCAGCATTTATGAACTTATTATAAATCAATGCTTTAAATTACAATATTAACCAACTTGCACTTATCCTCCAGCGAATATACAGGCTATATAAAAAAAAAAAAAAAAAAATCTGCTGGAGCAAATCAATTTGTTCCGTCCCTTTGAGAAAATGTAGTGGGATTTATAAGACTCGCATTTTCCATTCGACATCAAGGACATCAAAACTAAGCAAGGTGGAAAGTGAAGAGCAGCACCCCTATCGAGCAGACGTGTTTGCTCAAGCTGGAATCCAATCAAGAGGCTCGGAGCCCAGAGGCGCCTCCTCTCTTAAACATCGTCACGAGTGAACAGAGAACTTTCATTCCTAATAGTTCTCCAAGTCCTGCAACCACATAACCGCTGGATCCTGCGAACACCAACTTATGGCAAACCACCAATAGGTCAGTGGAGACTTTTTTCTTCACGCATGTTCTTGTCTTGGTTATAAATGTCTTCTCCAGTCTTTGTCAGAGTTCTTGTCTTGGTGCTGAGATGAGAGCCTAAATCATTTCGGGTATTGTTTTTTTTCCTCTCTCTTTACCCTGCCTCTCTCCCTCTTATCTTTTGTGGGTCTTATCAAGTGGTTATCTCTTTTCTGCAAAGACATATTACGTTTTGTTTCCTATCTGTTACGTTGTGTGAGTTTTTTTTTGGTAATTATGATGAGGCTACATCAAGAGGGAGGATTCATGACACGGATGGATTCAGAACTTCATTGTAAAGCCCTGTATGGGGTGTGTATGTGCGTGCGCATGTGTTTTCTGGGAATACAGTGAAGTGGTGTTCACAGCTCAACTTTCACATTTAGATGATTACAAATGGCACAACAATCATGAATTATTTGAGTGAGTTGACTGTTGCGCGCTTTCTGAAGACTCTTCATCGCAATAAAAGAAAAAGTTAATATATTTTTAAAAAGATCTTTGGGCAAATTTTAAGTGCGTAAAACTCAACTTTTAGGATTTAAGATCCTCTTTGACATTCCTAAAATCTTACGTTTGTCACATGTTATATTCTCCTTTCTTTCTTTTTCCAGCGCACTCAGCCTCTGTATTTTCCACTTACTGTGAGAAATAAAAGGGATCCTGGATGGACCTGGGTGATAACAGCTGGTCCATGGTCAAGCGCGAAGTGTCCAGCAGCAGCCCAGGGTCTCCGGCTGAGCAAAGCTACCTGAACACTGACCGCAGGGACCGGCTGAGATCACCGGCGCCGACGCACCTGGACGCGGTGGGAACGCGTCGCGCCGAGGGCAGGCCCCTACACTCCTACGTTCACTTTGGGCATCCCAACAACGCCCTGTCCAATTCTGACGACGTTACACTCTTCACGGATTTAGACCAGGGCAACAAACTCATCATCTCAGGTGGGCACACCAGGGAGACGCATAAGGGAGGCTTAATTGTGGACCCTACCGACATGTATCAGACCCTGGCCATCGCCGCGGCCCAGAGTCAGGCCGGTTATAACGACACGCCATCGGCCGGTTACATGCACTCCAACCCTAATTCTCCCGTTTATGTGCCGACGTCTCGGGTTGGAACAATGATACCGAGTTTATCGTACCTACAACCCAGTGTGTCGTCGCAGCCGAGCCATGCGGTGAGCAGCCACTCGGTCTGGTCACAGTCCGCCCCAGAGAGCCCATCCTACAGCACTGGAAGCCCACATACCTCCAACCGTTTCCACTACTCCCCCAGCCCGCCTATGAATAACGGCACATCGAGGGATGCCAGCTATACCAATCCTCTGAATGTAAACGGTCGAGACCAGTACCTTTCACGGCCGATAAGTGGATCTTACACAAGCCCGTATCCTCCGTATGTCGCACCGCAGCTATCACAGTTACCGGCGGCGTGGCCCGCGGGGCCCTTCGAGAACTCCATGCTGCATTCCCTGCAGTCCAGAAGCGCACCGCTGTCTATCAGGGGACCGAACGGAGGTAAAACATGGCTGTTCAAGTCAAAATATATTTTTTTTTTAACTGATGTTCAAAACCTACATTTTGGGCAGCGTGTGGATAAATAAATAATAATAAGTATTAGGATATTATAATTATTATTAGCTTATCATTATCATCATAACTATTATTAGACGATATTTGTTATACATGTATTTGTGCAGCATATTAGTTTATTAGTTTGTTTGTCAAACGGCTGCTAAATTATTAAAATTTAAGGCACATGTCATTTTCGGGATGCAATCGTTTTAATATGGCCTTATTCTCATACACAGATCAATGTCAGAAAGGTTTTTAAAACAAAACATTCAAGTTGTGATTTATTGGTAATACTTTGTATTGTCAAATGTACCGCCAGAAATTTTGACTTTCCTCGGTACGCAATTTTTGTTCTTCAGCATGGAGCTTGTTTGGCGACAGGTGAAAACAGAATTATTTATTTATTTTATTATTTATTATTATTTATTTTAAATAGGCCTAACTTGTGTCGTTACAGAAACAACAGGTGGAACCTTATTCTGCGTGTGTGACAAAACACCCAAAGACACAAAGATATATTTATGCAGCAGGGGCGTAATTTCCACTGGGGACTGGGGCACTTTTAAACATCCAGTTCGTGTCCCCCCTATTTTCAAAGTCTTGATAGAATTTTAAACCTCACGTCGTCATCGCAGGACCGAGCAGGGGACTGAGTAACTGCCTGTGTAAGCTATTCATAAGCAGGTGTAGTTGTATTAAGTTATTCTATTTCCCTGATGAACTTATTAGACTGCTTTGGAAATAGGAATGTTAATTTCGGTTATTTTATTTTTCTTAACCGACGGTTGTTAAGCCATTATTAACCGACAAAATTATGTTAAATTACAGTTAAATTTGAACTGATTCGTGGCTCTGATGCATTAAAAATAAAATAAAAAATAAAAAGCTTAATTCGTTTTCCAGGATTAATTTTATACACACAAACAAAAAGCAGTATAAACACCAGAACGTGATTCATGCGCAGAGCTTGTGCGAACAGAGTAAAGCTTAATAAATATTCTCTCTCTCTCTCTCTCTCTCTCTCTCTCTCTCTCTCTCTCTCTCTCTATATATATATATATATATATATATAAACTGCAACAAATAGTAGCCTATTTGCAGAATTTCAGTAATTTTCTGTGATGCGCTCAGAAATAAACATCCATTTTCCCTTTATTTAAAAAAAGAACAACTGTTTTATTGTGATTGTAAAAAAAAAAAAAAAAAAAAAAAAAAAAATTAGAATAGTTTCGAGCAATGCCTTATTCTTGAAAGAATTGTAAGCTGTTTTAATTTTTAGAGGGGGGGAAAAATATCAAGTGATACTGCCGGCGCCACGCGCAGTTACGCGTTTAAACTTATTAAAGCAACATCAAATTGAAAGAAATACATGTTTGAGAGCTTTCTCTCATTTCGAAGCGCTAAATATCTTCCCAAAAAACGTCCTTGGATGGAAACGTGATGTGATGATCAGATCTGGACGGAGATTGCATGTTAATGCAAGTAACCACCGCCAATGTATGACAGGCATACATACAGACAAGACTCTGGATGCCAGTTTAATGTTAGACTTAACATGATCACAACTGGTTTTCATATTAGAGTACAGAGGTGGAGCTGCTTCAGAACAGAGAGAGAGGGACGGACAAGCCCTTCATTTGATTAGTTTTTTTGTGCATTTGCATAGGTACAGTAGTTAGTTTGAAATAAAAATTTCGTTTAACAGTGGAAATGAAGTCTCAGATTATGTACATTTTATTAACACACATTTATGACTTTATTAAATGATTCTCTAAAATCTTGGTGATTCCTGGATTTTCTATAACCATAGTCCCTAAACATAAAAAAGGTTCTCAAACCAAAGTTACACCCTTGTATTAATGTATGCTATTTTAAAGAAATTAAAAGGAATTAATTTATTTAACTAGTTCTATCGTTACAAACCAGTTCAAATCACAAATTATTTTTACAACAAGACTGACCGATAGCTGTGTATAGTCTAACGCCATATACAGTTTTTTTTTTTTTTACAAAACATAAATCTGAGACCATTAACAGAGTTCTGTTTCAGCCCATGATATCTTTTAGTATGCTGGCTAAAGTTTCTGATTGGCTATGCATTAGTTTCCGTTAAATGCATGTTAATAGGCTATTAAATAATTACGATTGAAATAAAAATAAATAATAACACATAACAAAGTGGATATTTCAGTGTGAATTGAATTAAGAGAAAATAGTGGAAACCAAGGTAACCAATAATCACATCTGTCATTAAAGCTATTAGTCTGCTACAATGTGTCACGTCTGCGCAATTCATTTGGCCCACAATGAAGTTGATGGTGAATGTGATGTTGACTGACGGGGACCTGTCTGTGTCTCAGATTTGCTGGAGGACATGGTGGAGAGCCGCGAGTGCGTCAACTGCGGCTCCATTTCCACCCCGCTGTGGAGACGCGACGGCACGGGTCACTTTCTCTGTAACGCCTGCGGTCTGTACAGCAAAATGAATGGACTCAGCCGACCATTAATTAAACCTCAGAAGCGTATGGTGAGCACCTACTCGATGAGCTACTTAACCACTCAATTTCCTGCCTATTTATTGCAAACAATAGCCAGAGGTTATCTGGGAACATCTTCACAGGTCTACTCCCATAATAAACGCTATTTTTATTGGCTAGACAAGTTTGCATGCATTGAATATTAACTGTTTAAGCTAAAAAAAAAATGTTTTATTCTTTTTTTTTAAATGTCAAATTAATATTTTTTTTTGTGCAATCGAAGCCACCTATATTTTATTGTTTATAAATATGAAATTTACTTTGTATTAAACAAGTAAAATAGATTACTTGAATTACCAGAATTAATGAATTGAACATTAAATTAACAGTCCACATCTATTTAACTCTATCATTTTGGATTCGTGACTATCAATCGCTCACAATGTTAATTGCTTTTGTCTCCAGTCGTCTTCAAGGCGCATTGGCCTGTCGTGCGCAAACTGCCAGACCAGCACCACAACCCTGTGGCGCAGAAACGCAGACGGAGAACCCGTGTGCAACGCGTGTGGACTTTACACAAAATTACACGGGGTAGGTTAAATTAAATGTTTCATGAAAACACGCTCTTAAACAAACGTAAAAAAGGAATATGCTTAAAATAAACGTGGTGTCATTAAAATCTGATTTCATGTTTCAAGGTGCCCAGACCCCTTGCCATGAAGAAAGAAGGTATTCAGACAAGGAAAAGAAAACCAAAAACCCTGAACAAAACAAAGGGGTCGTCTGGTATGCTAAATAATAATCATAATAATAAAACAAAAACCTTTCAGGCTTATTGCGAGCGAACTAACTGGTTTAAATAATTCACAGGAAGTAGTTCTGTCCCCATGACTCCGACTTCTTCATCGTCTTCTAATTCAGAGGAGTGCACGAAGAACAGTCCTTCATCAACGCAGGTGCCTGTAACATCTGTAAGTTGCATTTGTGCATTTGTGTAGCGTTAAAATGAGTCAAACCTTACAGCTAACAAGTTGTTAGTGCTTTTGCACCACTTTGTACTTTTATGAGGCATCATACAAATCAGTTCATTACAATGTCATGCTCACATTCTCTGGTTTAAACCAGGTCAACTCTTCGACGCTGGTGGGCCAAGTGGATGTTCCAGGCACGACGGGCTCCATGGTGAAATACCCCGGCCAGGAGAGTCTCTACACAAATGTAGGCCTGACTTCCACAGCTGACGTGAGAGGGGACACTTGGTGCCCCATGGCCTTGGCCTAAACCCTGGCATCATGGGCTGGGAGCCATTTGCTGTCCTTCAGCTCTCCAGAACATCCCTTCAAATCTGGCAGGGTGCGGGTTGTCATCTGTTTACGGTCGGTGCCAGTGATCTCGTGCAGAGGCTCGATCTGTTCCAAATACTCCAGTTTTTGTTCGACCCGTGGAATACCGGACATCCACGATGGAGATTATCTTTGCAGCTCTGCACTAGAGGACGACACTAGAGAGCGTCTGCTTGGTACTTTCAGTGCGCACCCTGCACCGTGAACGTTGCTCGGAGGAGTAAGTGGATCAAAAATGATTTGTTTTGAAAGTAGAGTTGTACATATTAATGCTAACGGATACTTGGCCCATCTGGAAAAAGACGAGGCGGTTGATTGGATTGTGGTGATCTGAAGAGAAAATGGTTGATCTGTCTGAAACTGGAACTGAAGATAAAGTGTCAAGGTGTACTTATCGATGAATGCAAACATATTTATGAAGCTACGGTTGTTCAGATAATGCATTTATTTGTCAATAAAGATAATGTCAAATAGAGTAGGACTGAAGCCTTGCCTTTCCTTTGCCATCTTTTATTTCAAGCGTGATGCTGTTGCAGTGGATGTTGCTCACTAATCTTTGTGAAATTTAAAAGAAAGCGAGAAAAAAAAGCTCTTAGAAGAAGTTTTGTGATGGTTCAACACAGGGTATCAAAGGAGCTCACGCGAGACTTGTAGTGTTTTGTTCGATTACACATTTTCCTAGAGATTACTATCAATTTAAAATGATCTAATCAAAATTTATAGTAAAAAAAAAAAATGTTTTTCGAACCTATGTGGAGAAATCCAGCTGGAGTAAATCATCAGTAAAGCATAAGTCAGAACAAAGGGCACTCAGGATTTCTTTTCTGATGCATTTTCTGGTTACAATACAAAACTGCAAAAAAAAAAAAAAAAAAAAAAAAAAAAAAAGGTTTTGCTGCAATGATTTTGGATGTAATACTACCTAACGTATGACACTGGTATGTGAACATCAGTGCATATTGCTGTTTATCAGCGTGATACACTTCTGTGGTCGCTATACTTCAGCTGATGAAGGGACAATGTTAAATCTGCATCTCGCTTTCACAATTTGTTGAATGTTTTAGAGAGAGTACTGTGTGCCAGAATCAATCAGTAGTGAAAGTTTCTTGTGAGTTACCATCTAAACCAACATAATGCGCAATGACAGTAATTAATGAGCTATCTAAAGAGTTGAATTCGCTGATAAAAGAGTCAGTCTCAAGTGGTTTTGGTGTCCATGATTTACTGCCTCTGATCTGTTAAACAGTCACCCTACTACAAGTTTCCCATGTAAACATCTTATGGCTTTGAAATTGGGGATTAAAGGAGCACCAGAAGAGCCTTCTTCAAACGATTACTTCTTAAAGCAGCAGAGCCATTCCAAGACGCTGTTGGACAAGTCTTTTGTGTCATAGAGACAATGTGTGAACAACACAAGAAACATTTTACTATCATTGTGATTCTCCACCCTTGTAACCTCTAGAATTATTTATTTCTGCAAGGTAGTGTGTTTGTTAGAGGTATTTGTTTATTTTATTTGAATTAAAGTATTTGTATTTCACTGTTGTATTTACTTTCCAAATGATTTGATTATTGCCATCTGGGTTAAACAGATTTTTTTGTTATGGTTTTATCTGGAAATTATTCAAATTATATGCTGAATTGCAAAGTGTGTTTTCCTTCTTTTTTTTACATTTTAATGTTTCTTCTGAAAGGTTCTCCGTGCTCATCACATGAACCACTGGAACCACATCAATTGTACATTCATTTAGTCAAAAAGATTTTCAGTTTTTATTGTCATCATCAGTCATGCAGCAAATTTGTATGGTAAAAAATGTTCTTAAACCATTGACTCTCCCTATTGTTTCCCAGTGAACAGAGTATTAAGAAGGATGTCATTGTTGGATTTTCTATTTTTATTTTTATTCATCAGATTCAGTTTAATAACACTGGAACAATAAATAAGAGCCATGACTAAAGTAGTTGTTTTGTGTTGTATTCAGATTGTTTTAATTTAATCAAGTATTAATCAATATTGTTAAATAAGCTTATTTTTGCAATGATTTTCTAGTCATGTTTGCTCAAGGATCATATTGTTTTGTTTTTCTGGTACATTGATGCGAATTAAAAACTTGAAATTTTATTTCAGTAATAGTCACTTTCAGATATCTCTGATTTCTTTCGTTGCTTTTATTACAATCACATTCGTTTAGTTCGTGAATGATGCACACTATCAAAACATTGATCTAAAATCGCTCGCATTTTAATTTTTGGTCAGTAACGAGCAGGATCAACGTTACAATGAAATATTGTTTGGCATGTTTCTAGTGCATCTGAAGACCTCTTAAGTCAGAGCCCAGCCCAAATGAGTTACAGGTTTATGTGAACTCTTGACATTTGAATGCGCTGATCTTTGCACTTTGATTTACAACTGATTGATGAGATCTCGGCTCCAATAGATTGCAGCTCTCTGATGTAATTTCTTGAGCTGTTTGTGATTCTGTTGAATCAAAGCAACAGACACGGCATGCATTGACGCTCTGATACATATGCTGACAACGTTTCTTTTGCTCACGACCACTGACAGCAATCCATGCGGAAAGAACAGAGACCCAGAGCCTTTATGTTTCTTTGTCAGAATGACATTTCTTTACATTGTTTCAAATTCTGTTAATGTTTCAGTTTTTTCTGAAACCGTAAATCCCCTTGTCTGTTGGTTGCAACACCATAACAACCAGCCCAGACTAGTATTTCCAAAGAGCAAAAGTTGCTCCCTGCTGCCCTTTTGAACTACGTTTGCCCTCGGTGCTTCAGAGAGAAGTACCAGCCACAACATAAAGCTCAATAACTCAGAAACACACTCCATTAATAACAGCTTTGGCACAGTCCAACAGAATTCACTTAGAATGCAGTAACGTCACTTTACATTCCAGCTCCCCTCTCCTGTCACCTACCGCTCCAGCGTTGATTAAGATTTATTCTTATGCATTCTGGTTATCGGCCCAGGGTGTATGACATATTGCTATGAGGTTTATTGGGGGCTGGGATCTGTGAGAGATTTCAGAGAATTCTTCTCTTTGTGATTGAGGGCTGGGAGTGGCAATCTGTGCCAAGACGCTCCACGCAAGCACGGTCCTGGAGGTACGAGCTGGTATGGCATATCTGACTGCTTCTTTAAATGTAGGATCTGTAATACCAGCACAACACACTGCAACACAAATCCTATTATTAATGAGTGTTTTTCCTCAGTATATGTTATGACAGTATATGTCTCAAATTGTAATCTAAAAGTATCAAGTAATATATAAAAAATATATATAAGTAATATTTAAAAATACGTTTTGGGGAGAAGAAAGACCTGTTTTCAGAAAAGTTATAATTTGTCTTACTAAACTGGAAGAATTGTATTTACTTGTTTTATGTGTAAACAGGTAAAGACAGGCAGATAGACAAAAAAAAGCATAAGTAATGCAAAGTATATGGAAAGTATATGCCATTATATGGAATAAAGGAAATTATATGGAAACCTAATGTATACAAGTAATGCAATTTTAGTTTTATTATTATTATTATTATTTTTTTTTACATTTCTGTGTAAAAAAAAAAAAATATATATATATATATATATATATATATAATCAGATAAATAATCTGGGGATTGTCCTGGTATAGTATTGTGTATATTGTAAAGAAAATAACATACACTTGTTGCCTTACTCTGTACAATGACATTTCATGGAAGTTTTTCAGTTAAACATCAGATACAGTTTTGGAACCGAAAAAGAAAAGGACATATACATATTGAAAAACAATACATTTACATCAGCTATGCACATTTATGTTACATTCACATGTAATGCATTATATTAGTGTCGTGTGAGTCACCATGATGGTGTTTTGCTTTTGTGTGTATGAATTGTGCATTCACCACTTCGTTTTCTCACTACCACCTGTGCTTTTAAAGGGTAAGTTCACCCAAAACTGAAAATTCTGACATTAATTACTTACCCTCATTTCATTCCAAACCTGTAAGACCTTCGTTCATCTTCGAAACACAAATTAAGACATTTTTGATGATATCAGAGTCAGACCCTTAATCAACAGAAACACAACTGAAATGATATGGTAAAAACTCTGGTAAAGCAGTCCATGTGACATCCGTGGATCAACTTCAGTTTTGGGACGCTACGAGAAAAATTTTTTTGTGTGCAAAGAACATTCTTCTCCTGTGACTTACATCTTCTGCCAATCTTGATATTATCCCAATGCGTGCGTACGCTTCCTTTTACACGCAAGCAG
The DNA here is from genome assembly GCA_032361165.1 of Enteromius paludinosus. NCBI lineage: Eukaryota > Metazoa > Chordata > Actinopteri > Cypriniformes > Cyprinidae > Enteromius > Enteromius paludinosus. Next base: position 2,149,455 of record JAUMHQ010000045.1, on the reverse strand, counting down.
CCACAGATTACGTACATGTGCATGCTTTCCCCCAAGTGTAAACCAGGCATAACGTCAAATACGTTAAATCTTGTGTATGCTTCACATTGTGATACTTTCTAAAATGGCGAATGACGTTAAGTCACGGGAGAAGAATGTTAGAGTTAAATTATGTTACTTTTGTTGTTTTTTTCACCAAAAAGTATTCTTCTAGCATCGCAAAACTGAAGTCAAGCCACTGATGTCAAATGGATTTCAGTTGTATTACTGTCTATGGAGGGCCAGGTGGCTTTCTGATGTCATCAAAAATATCTTTATTTGTGTTCTGAAGATGAACAAAGGTTTTACAGACTTTTTTTTTTATTGTACATTTCATTGAAGTTTTATTTTATTTTTATTTCATTGAACTTTAAATGTTGCTCTCATTTTTTACTGTACAATTCTAGCAATCACATTTACTGTAAATATTGCTTTCAGTATGAGAAGACCAAAGAAGCTTTTCTTTATTGTTTACCCACAGCTGAGGACAAGGTCTTCCCAATACCAAACATGCTCTGAATATTTCTTTGTCTGTGAACTTGTGTACTGGTATGTTTAAGTATGAGACAACACACTGTATTCCTACAAATTAATACACTAGCTTTAATCAAATACACAAATAAGACTATAATCAGTCTGAATACTGATTCAGAAGGATAAGGAACTACCTAAAAATATATAGTCAGCAGTCAAGCATTCAAGTGTGCTTCTTCTTGGAGCTTTAAGAAACATTCATCTTTTTATCTGGTCTTACAGATGTGACCCGGGGAATCCGACTCAAAAGAAAAAGACATTTTCTATTGCACTCAATTCTCACTACGCACTACACTGCAACTATGCACAATATAATGTTTCCCTTCAAATCAACACTGAGTCTCCACAGCCTCTGATGTCCAGCACTGAACTCTGTATTTGTACAGTGAGTAAAAGGGTCAGTGTCACCCTCTCCTCTCTGGGGTGGAGTTGAAAGTCCACCCTGTGCCAGAGTAAACACGGAGGAAGTCTTAGGACGAAGAGCTGAGAGCCGTAGGCTGTTTGAAAATGGGTAAAGAATGGTTTTCCCCTAGGGGGAGTTACCCAACGGATCTCGGTGAGGCACTGTCTGTGTCCACAGGCTTCGGAAGAGATGGGATCACAGATGCAGCCCTTGAGGATTTCTAGTAAAAGTCATCCCGATTCCCAACTGATCTTTCCCTAAACAAACAAGCCTGGCATTCTGAAAAAGGAAATCCTGGGGATATTCCCTTAGAAATAAGTGCAACAAATTTCTGACACATTACAAATGAATCAAATGAAGACACTGCACACTGAAGTCTGTGAACATTTTAATATTTTTTTAATTCCAACCATTTTTTGACACACAAACAGTTGCATGGCGTGTTTCCAGAACTGTATGCCCATGAAGTAAAGATGAAGGCCTTTAGGTCACGTACTTTTGAGGGGTCCCTGAGCCAGCTGAGCAACTGGATGAAGACGATTGCTAATGGATAGCTGTCTCTGGATATTTTAGACATCCTTTGCTTTACCTATAAAATTTACACTTTTGGCTAACAAAGAAGTTTGTTGAAGTGTGACTGTGGAAGGAGATGAGTGAGTGACTGAAGAAAACGCAGGAAGCAAAGTTCTGTTTTTGTTTTTGGTGCTCCTCTCCAAATGTCAAATATGAGGAAGTCAAGGGGAAGGGAAATTAGAACGAACATAGAAAGAGCTAGGTATACTGTGGAACATGAGGGAAGGGCAAAAGTACAGGTCTTTAGTCTTAAAGAACGGAAACGCAAACATTAGTCATAACTGACAACTGACTTCTGCATGGCCTGCAATAATGATATGGAGGATATGACACTCACACTTCCACAAGCTCCACAAGCAAGGGCAATTGCGTATAGAATTTGTCCTAAGAGACAGACTAACCTTCCTGAGAAGCTCTTAATGTTAGAAAGGCACATCTCAAATAAAAACATTGCTTTTTTATATTAGTATTTTTTATTTGAAAAACTGTTGACAACTATTGACAATACCAAACTGTTGCTTTGGTTGCTTTTATTCTAATGATAATTTGCTTTAAACATCTTGATGAGAACATTACTAGCTAACACAGTAGGTGCTTTAAATGAAATAATAATCTACATAAAAAATGCCTTTATGAGTCATTAATTCATTTGATTCATTCAAACAGATGGATTTAGGAATTCAGTAAATGGCTAACATTAGGGGCCCTATTTTAACAATCTATTTTAAGGAAGTCGACATTTGCAAAAAACAGTTGCATGCCCGATGCTTGGTCTAAAATATTGATGCAATGAAGTAGTGGCAACAAAAACGGACTGTGGTGTCGGCTCATGTTGACAGTGTTTGGGTCTTAAGTTGCTCTGACACACCCAGCTGGCAACTGATCCCCGATGGCCAAGTAGCATGTAAGTTCTGCGCCTTTCTTTGCGCTAATTCGCCAGCTGAAAAGTCGAATGATCAGATTGCCTACTCACTGACAAACTGCGACGTCAATTCAACATATCGAATCGGCCTAAAAAACAACAACAACTAAAGCCACCATGCAGGAACACACTGAGAAAAACCTAGAATGGTGAATAATAGAATACAATAATTTAAAATGATTACTTTAATAGTAATATTACTTTTACTTACTTATTTTTGTTAAAACTGAGCATACACAGACAATATTTTGCTTAAAATATAATAGAATATTTACTTGTTATTTACTGAACTGTTGTGTAAAATCACATTGTAATATTTAGGACAAACTGCAGAGTTACTGTAAGATGAAATGTACATGCCCGTGCATTAACAGCTAAAACACTATGTTACAAAATTTTGATCATACAGTAATGCAGTAAACGGACAGCCCTATTAAAACTACACTGCATTTTTCAAAACTTCGTAGGAAAATATCAGCAACTATGTGTACCAAAAATATATTTAGAAAATATATTTCAGCAATATAGTTAATTTTAAATATATTTAGCTGTAAAATTGTGTATAAGTTCAGATACAAACCATATTATGAAGGAGTTCACAGTGCGATTTGACCTGCTTTTCTTAAAGATTGCCCACTGCAAAGAAAACAGGGGTAGGTTTTTTTTTTCTTGGCATGGTGCCAAACTAGACATGCATTTTCCAAGTGTAAACACATAAAAAGCCTGAAACAGAGATCGCAGTGTTTTTTTACTGGTTTTGAAACCTCTGAACGTTTTTAGATTGAAAATGCACGCATAGGCCAAAGTACAGCAGTTTGACAGTCAGATGCACTAGTGGCTGTGTTAGCCTCTAATGTTATTTTCCCAGTTTCCTTTTCACCTTCTTTCCCCTATTTCAGAACTGTGTCTGTGAGCCGCCCCACTAAATCATGAAGCTCATTTAAGTATTTTCTCCGAAAACTCCAGACATAATCCAAGTTTTTGCAGGGGTTCACAGCGAGGTCATTGCTATCTCTCCTCTCCCACTAGCTCAACAGTCATCTCACATCCAAGGGGCTTGGAGCTGAGTTCAACACATTGGTCTATGGGAAACTGTGCTTGCCGCCAATTGCAATACTTCCCGGCGTATTTCTGTCAAAGCTCAAGCCTTTTAAAAACAACACAATCACTGAACTCATTGGAGCCCCATTTGAATCAATTACCTATGTGTCAACAAACCAAATTCTAATCATTCTTAACAGGGAAAGGGGATTGTTGTCATATGCAAGCCGTGCCTAAGCGGCAGAAAACGAGATAGATTAATCAATTGAAAATGTACATTTATTTCATCTTTTTTGTGTGATCCTTAAAGGCTACTGTTCTAATGTGGACCATACAATGTGAGTGAGGTATAATCTTGTCTGTTTTTGTAAATGAAAGAGTTTCAAACTAATGTAAATAAACCGGGCAGCACCTGAAGTTTTTTTTTTTTTGATGGTGTATAGGTTATCCATACGCAACTATTTTATTAAACAGAGCAGAGTAATTACAGGCAGGGTCGACATTACCAGACGTGAGCATAGGAGGCAGAGACATGAGAATAAATCCAGAGAGCGTAGCGTGGGTCGGCAAAAGTAAATCCAATACAAGAAAAGACGGGGAATTCCGGGTAAACACTAAAGGCTGACAAAGGGGGAAAACACAAGTTACATCCACAGTGATGAGCGACTAAACATATACGACAGTCAGGTGCTTGAACACAAGACAAAATGGGCGGAGGAACAATGGGCAATAACAACAACAAACAAGGGGGGGCGGAGACATGAATGAAAACCCAAGACAACAGACAAGGTGGGCGGAGACATGAGTTCATTGAAATGAGTCCAGACATGAAAACAGACACAAGAACACTATGTCTATGCGTCTATGAAGCGCTGGAGTGTCGTCCAGTAGCCTGAACTGGCACATCCAGCCTGGCTGTTACAGGTGTGACTTTTAAAATATTTTTTTAGTTAGATCACGACAACTCCCTGAATAATTTTAGCATGTAACGATATTACAATGTTCATGCATTTGGTCTTGGCGGACTAGATCTGACAGTAGATATACAGACATGCTGCTGTAAGCATATAAAATATGCTGCTGCTGCTACATAAATAGGCAAACATAAAAATCATGAAGCAGATCCAGACAGGTGGAGCTGGGGGAGGTGGAGGGGCTTGTGCCATTTTAGTAAATGATGTGATTGCTAGCAGATAGCATGGAAAGGATGGAAACGAAATATATTTTATTTTTGCTTAGCATTTTGGGTTAGTTCATCCAAAAATGAATAACGCACGACTTCATTCATTGTTGAATTTTGTCCGTAGAATATTCAGGGTGCGATATTCATTTACCGTCATTGAATAGAAAAACATATATTTTTATCAAAATTATCGCTGCTTGTTTCTAAATGATTTATGAGACGACAAACTAATCTACATAAATGAATAACAAGGGCTCCTCTGTGCTCTGTATATGTATGATTATCACACTGCCAGTCACACATAAAGCAGCTTTGGTTATTTGTGGCTTTTGCGATAGAGTGGTCTCTGTGTGTGAGATTCTAAGTTGTTCTGCCCTTCTAAACTATCAGCAGTCCCCCGGGAGCCAATAATAAACTGATAACAAGACAAGAAACCAGAGTAAATCAGGGATGACGTAAGACAGGATACAGCTCAGAGAGACACACTTCAGGAACTATAGTAAGATACAGACAACCTGCTGGCTATATGGACACTTTTTGCAATCCCCTTGTTTACAGCAAATCTTTGTTTTTTATCCAAATCGTATGACTGTATGATGTAAGCATGCATTATTAATGCTGCTTAAGTGTTTTGTATTTCAGTAAGGTTCTGTTTTGAAGAAGTGCAGATGTTGGTTTTATCAACAGTATTTTTTTTGTGCCAAGTTAGACAAATATACAACCTTTTCCTGGATCCTTACACAGAGTGACCACGCAGACCTCTTGGCCAAGGCTGCCTATTAATTACCCACAGGACTTAAAAATTTCCTGTTTTCCCCCTCCTTAATTAAGCTAATCTGCCCTGAACTTTAAAGAGAGGAAATACCTAGAAATAGTTCCCGATTTTCAGCACATTCAATTATTTTGTGCCAAGTAGCAGATTGCATCAAATCGTGTCAACGCAGAGATCAACAGTGCTTGATCCTTGGGGGAAATGATGTCTGTCATTTCTTCCTTTGCCATGAAGGGTAATGTGGGAATTTTTCAGAAGGAACAGCGCCTGCCGTGGGCATGGCCAGTGCCCAAGCTGTACGTGCTCAAGGTCAGGGCCATCCACCATCAATCTCTGACCATTATGTTTATTATCATTACTTGCACTTACTCACTGAGTGTAGAGAAGAATTGTTGACTTGTGCTCCCTGTTACTTTTCCTCCCTTATTCACAATGTCTCACACTTCCACTGAAAATTCAGTGAAGGACGATTTAAGAGGGACTTTCTAGCGATAAACAAGGACTTCCTTCTATCAATACGAAACAAGAAAATTTCTCCAACTAGTTCCCTATAAAAGCACCTGCTCAACTGACCTTGACCCTTCATTCTTGAACATTCTCAGAGTCACAAACAGTCATTAGTGGGGTCTCCACAGCCACAAGTCAACACAATTTTCATAAATGCAGTGTATTCACACTTTTCAACTGAAACTCACCTCCAGCCTCACCCATCTGTTACTCCAAAGAAAAGAGAGCATTTTTACCACTTTGGAGTTTTCAAAGTTGAAGAAAACAAGACATATTCTTTAATAATTAAAATACTGTCAGCAAGTATCTTTTTTTTGATTGAGTGAAATATTAAAAAGCGTGGAACATAATGCTCATAACTCCGAATAACAATATACATAACATTAATGGTTACCAATATAATTTTGATTTGGTTTCAGCTGTCATCAGTGCAGATTTAGGAAATTCTCCAATGGAATTGGGATTTTCCTGTCAAGGGTGTTCCAGCGTTCCTGTTATCCTACATAGGACAAGTGGCTTGGAAAATGGATTAATGGGAATGGGAGTTAGACTGAAGGATCTGCAAATTAAGTGCAAATGATTAAATACTTAACAGTGTTGCCAAATGCTTTCCATTGAAAGTAGCTAAAACTGGTAGCTAAATGTCACTAGATGACATCATAATTGCAAATTCCCTGATCTTTATAAAGATGACTGCAGATCAGTGGGCAAGATGAGAAGTGCAAAATACTATATTAATTCACCATATTAAAACATATTTAAAATAAAACATGAAATATATTAAGGCAATCACCTAACACATTTGAATTCAGTATGTATGGCTTTAAGTAGATGCAAACTGGTAATTATGGTAATCCCAAACACTGCATCACTAGGGCTATAGATTACATAATTAGAGGTATAAATCAAAAGTATAAAATAAAAACAAGTACCAGAATGTAAATAGTGGTGGACACAGTCTAAAATCCACAGAATTGTTACACAGTCTCTGTGCATCACAACCATGTAAAGCCTGCCTGCCCCCTACAGAAAACAGGCGGGTTATCACATCACTAACATTTATTTAACCTTTTTCTCCTGTGGAGAGCTTAAGAGGAGGGTGCAGTAGGGGCTGGCTTCTCTTTTTGGAGACATTATTATATACCATTGCATAAAAATCTCCCAAACAATAAACCATGTCTACAATGATGCTTACTTTGACAGGTTCATGTTTGTGCATAGAAAAACCCGAATAGATTTAAAATAACCATTTTACAAAATCAGTTTGAATACATGGACACTCTGCTCTGCTCTAAACCGCCATTTCACATTTATTTCTTTTGCACTGTGAGTCATACAGTACATGAAACAGGAGGATGATTTCGCCACAGTGAAGGATTCTCATGTGCATTTATGTCGGCCTGTTTTGGAATTAACGGCAAAACTCCCCACTCCCACATATCCCTGTGTGCTTGCTGGGACTCGGATTCATCTCTCACTAGCAAAAAAACTAAGGCTGATACCAAAATAAATAGTGGATGTTTTAGGAAAACCGAATTTTAGAGCTTTTAAATATGATGCTGTAAATAAGAAAGAAAATGAGGACTGTCATTTAATTCTGGGGAGTTTCTCTAAAACTGTTCAGTTTGTTGTCCTAAAGCTCGGAAGAGAACTATTCAACTCATGCGCTCCTTAATGAACTTCATTTGGGATTTTAGAATAACACTTGTTATTGAACAAAAGTTCCAAAATTCTCCATTCTAATACCACTCTGTGAGAGTGTAAAATGACTTGATATCTCTATAATAGTCTACAATTATGCATTAGATAGAGATTTTAATGTCTTCAGTCTAGTTAGGTTAGTCTTAGTTGTCTTAACCTATAGATCGGGTTATTAATCCAAAATGCAATTGAAGAAAACCATAAAATCGTTATTGTAGTTTTACTGACCTTCACTGACCTTATACTAAAGTGGTAACAATTCTCACTAACTGCTTTGTAGTATACCTATTATTAACATCCTGGCTGTTATAGAGTACATATTTTCATATTCTACATCTCAAATTCTACCCAATACCTAAACTTAACAACTATCTTGCTAAATTAATTTATTAAAGCAAAACAAAGTCATAGTTAATGGCTTGTTATAGTAAGAATTGGACCTTAAAATAAAGTGTGACCGCAAAAGTTGTTATATGCCTTGTAATGTTCAAAGCCGATGTCATAACAAATGTCAGCAGACCAGGAGGATTTTAAAACGAGTGGTTTTTAATCATAAATTCGTACGATCTTACCTTCACGCTGTAGAAATACAAACTGAACAGACGACAATGAGGATACCTCTGTGCTAGCATTCCCTTTAAAGTTCAGAAAAAGTACACATTAAAAGCTGCAATGGAAATGAGGTTTAAACATGGTTGGTTCCACGGTTGCTTGTAGTTGATTTTAAGAAAGAAGCAAAGTGGATTAGGGGGCCACCACAGAACAATTACTTTTCCATCGTTTTTCAAGGTAAACATGTACTTTAGACAGATGTGTTTAGTTAACTTTTTTAGTTAGCGTTAAGTTTAAATTAGTTCAACTTTTTCAAAAAAGCATCTTGAGGCCTTTCGTTTTTCCCTCAGTCCATTGCCCATGTCTCACAAATTTTACAGCTAAAATGTGTTCTGTGTCTCTGGGAATATGTCACCAGAGAAAAGTCCGTCCTTTCACAGAAAGCTCCAGTTATCACATTTTGATTTCAAATATTGAATCACTTTTTGGTCAAAACATGATAGAATGCAATGTCAAACCAACTGTTCACAATAACATGCATTTAGAAAACAGATGGACCACCAGTACTGATGACTCGTCTTGCACTGCACATATCTTTATTCAGTTCACTTTAGACATTCTACTACCTGTAAGTAACTACATTGCCAACTAATTCTCATTAATTTGCAACTACATGTCTACTAACTATCAGAGCAGTCTGAGAAGGTAGGTTTAGGGTTAGTAGAATAGGCTGACATAGCCTTTACTTGCAAAGTTTCTCACTGTCAGTTGCTTGTAAACAGAACCTGCGACATATTCCTGGATCAACATCTTTGTTGACCTTGGAACAACATTGTGATTGACCAATCAGATCTGAAGAACTGGTTTATAGTTTTGGGAAGTTTAGGCTTAAAACCAGTGTCATTAATCTATCATTTACTCATAATGGACAGAAAACAAGCAATGTAATGGGGTGTTCAAGTGTGAAGACATCAAATTCAGAGAAACTTCTAAACAACCTTGCAAGACGCCCAACTGAATTGTCCATTTTATTAGGCGTTTCTGTTTTTGCTTCTTTTCTTGTAGAACTGAACTCTCTTTAAAAAAGCACGCTCTCTTTTGGAAATCAAGCCCCACCAGTCTTCTGAATGCACGTGCCTTGCTAAGACACTTACCTCTCGTGCCTTCCACTAGGCATCCTCTTGTCTTTGTTTGGCTCTGCTCCTAAACACCTGTCACTCTGCTGTAGCGCTGCGGTCCCCGTGTGAGGTCCCCTTCCACAGTCAATTGGACGCTTTCTCAAGCAGAACACTTCAGCAGATCCCCCTGCCCTCCCATCCTTAATGGCTCAGTTCCAAGCTTTTACTGCAGGCTGCCCAGGTCCCTAAAACATCAATGATTTGTTTATAATTAGCCCTGGCACCTCTTCGCTACTTAGAGAGTACTTGTTTTTCAAAAAGGGCAGGGGGGTCGGTTGATGGATGGGTTGAAGGTGGCTGTGCAGAACCTAAGTGAGAGGGTCTTGAGCTGTGGTGAGGCTGGACGCATTCCTTGCGAGCCGCCCGGAGTCGCAGCTGACAGGGTGATAGCGATAAAAACCAAGTAGAGATGGTCTTTTGGGGCTGCTTAACTGGGCCCTGCATTCAGTCAGTCAGTTTGAGTATGCAGCAAAAGAGGACCTGAGAGGAAACATGGTGCCCAAGCCTGGCAGTGAGGAACGTTTATGCTCACTGGATGCTCGATTAATAAACACAGGTGTTTATATCAAGATGTGTGAGGTATAAATACACTTTGTGTGGTCCCTGAAGTTTACATGGCTGATGGGGTAAAGTACATCTTTGCACCCTCCTCTGATTGTTTACCAGCAAGGACAATATCCATGGGAACATTACACACAACCCTTCAGCTTTGTAAATGAGCTCATCTCTGGACAATTAATCACTGAGTATTTGGGACGTTGAACAGGATGATGTTTGGAGGACGTCACCTGAGATGGTAAATGCTATTAAATACATCATATGATATTTACATAGTTCGACTCAGTGCTCACTTTGTAACTGTGTCATATTGCATAGTGAAGGCAGCGGAGACAAAACCAGTGTTGGACATGATATTTGAAACAACTAGTAAAGCTACAAGCTGGAGTCCTTGGAGAATGTGGCTAAAATACAGCTTACTACATTTACGTTACTTAATGTTGTCACTTCGTTAATGCTGTCAGTGTTTGGGATAGGCAATCGCATTTACTTAGAGGTGTGAGTGTCAAAAGGTCCTACCTTAGAAACTAAAATTTGAATTCAATTGAATTTGAAATTTTTCTTCATTAGATCCAAATTTTGAGATTCAAAAGAGTCAAACCATTGTAGTCTGTCAGTCATATAATGGTCAGTATAGGGAACTTTCTCTATGAGAGGGGAAAAAAAAACATGCACAGAGAAATTAAACCATCCCCATCATTGTTTTATTGAACAACAAAGTATTGCACATAGAAACCATAGAAAACGCAAGCCCCGTGCTGCTTCTGAAATGGCATGCTGCTTAAGTAGGTACTACATTTAAAATTGAACGTACTACCCGACCGTTAAAAAGTACGTTCTATATAGTATGAATGGGGGGTAGTATGAATGGAATTCGGACGTACTACATCCGCCATATTGATGTTGTCACGTGTAATGCGTCGTCACAACAGCGCGAAAATTTAAACTTTCAATAAGTCATCCGTTTATTTAGATTGTGTTAAACAAGTGTAATTTAATCACAATAAACAACGTTTTTTCCTGAGGAACTTACACCTGAAATGAGCCACGTCTCAACTTTCCGCCATTTTTCGAAAATGACGCCTCTCTAACTTATTACATTTCGAAGTAACCTTACCAAAACTATTTATGAGTGAGTGAGTGAAGTGACTTGTGACCAGGTATGGCTACTTGGAATTTGTGCTCTGCATTTAACCCACCCACGAAGAATGAGAAGTGAACAACCACGCACACACTGTGAACAGCGCCCGGGGGAACGATGCCTTGCTCAAGGGTCTCACCTCAGTCATGGTATTGAAGGTGGAGAGAGTGCTGGTTATTCACTAACCCCACCCACAATCCCTGCTGGACCTGGGACTCGAACCCACAACCTTTAGGTTACAAGCCCAACTCCCTATCCTTGAGGCCACGACCATGGTTTATGGTGACGGGGAAGGGACATGTTTGGTTCCCCCTCAGTGTAGTAACTGAATGTGGTTGTCGCTTAAAATAGCCCAACTGTTTGTAAATGAATTAATACCTCAAATACAGAACAGACAATGGTACTCTTTGTGAATGTGGCCTGATTAGCAGTAAACCTGTGTCTTCACTTAGGAAATTTACTTTAGACTGCAGAATAAATGATTAAATACGTATTTTTTTCACTTATTATATCTAACTGGTAATGTATGGACATCGTGACTCACTGTCCTGACACAAGGCAATGTGGGAGAACTAGTAGTGTTGTGAACGTGCAAAGCACTTATGGAGGAATCGCGCAAATGATTCAGTGCGGAGTGAGTGAGTCATATATGTTGAAACTGCTCTAATAAATTCAAACTCAAACTTTTGACCTTGATAATTCATTGTAATTCATGAAACTATTCAATAATAAAGAATAAATGGGATGTTTTTTTGGTTAACAATGTCTGCACTTCTATACTCATTCATTACTGTTAATGCTGGGCAAGGAAAATAACCCATTCAAAAGAGTCATTGCTTGTTCAGATTATAAACAGCCAGTGCATGTATTCATCCAAAATAATGTCCAACAAAATATAAAGTTTTAAGAAAAAGAAAACAACTGATGATCTCGCTACTGAGAAATGTAGTTAGCATTATAGCTTTTCTACTTTTAGTCATTCGCACAGTTAATACACAGAACATTTCAATTGTCCAATTATTTCTCATCACATTCTCATGAAAGAACACGACACAGTTTATCTGCATCTATTGGGTAGTTTTACTATGCCTGTATCAATATATGTCAAAGGCTGATGTCAAACGATGATGAATTTCATACCTAATGGCACCAGTTTGAAGCCTGTGTCTACAAATCCAGGAAACAAATCATGCCTAGGCAACTCCTTAGTGTATCACTTAGTTTGTGTTGCCATGTAATCAGCTTTCATGTTTTTTTAGCAGTATTTCAGGAGTTAAAAAAGTTCTCTTTGATTTAAATGTGAAAAAGTTTGAGTATTTTCATCTTCGGAGCATACCATGCTGAAGTAATACCATCTGATTGAGGGTTAGTTTCATTTCCATTTCCTTCCTTCCCATGGCAGCAGCTAAATGCACATCCCACGTGTCACCTGTTGCTGAACTTTTACCTGTAGTTGCCCTCTTACTCTCTTTCATCTATCAAGACTGTGTGTGTACAGTAGGGGTCACATTCACAGACACACACACCCTCACACCTTTCCGTGTGACGTAGTGTCGCATACAATAGTCTATTTACTTGTGTTGTCTGATGCTGAATCAGGGATTAAACATTAAAGCGCAGCAAGTGTGAGGTAAATACGTTCAGGCTGTATTTAACCACTTCCAAGCTGCGGATATTAGAGTCAATACTGACCTTTTTTCAGCCTGCCATTGAATGTTTGCCTTTTTCCAAGAAATGAATGCAGTGGGAGGCTAGACAGACTCACTATCAGGAGCAAGGCTCCATAGTAGGTGGAAAAGAAAAACTAGAACAGTGGTAACTTTAAGTGAGTTGCTTTGTAATGGTGTCATCATAAAGTTTGCTATGGATGGGGTAATATTACTGTGAAACTATGAAAATACTTTCTGAATGGACACAATTCTAATGTATATATATATATATATACATTATGTAAAAATCTTATTTTGGATGCAGTTAATCATTTGCAGTCCTGGACTAAAATATGATTTCACTTCTGATATCATATCTGATATTATTAGAATAACCACATCAAACCACATCAAGTACTTGATTTGTCATTTTGTGGTTTTAAACCTTTGCTTCGCTATGCATGAGCATTACAATTTTGGCATGTTGAATATATGCATAATGTGTACTTATGGGAGAAATATCCAGGAATGTTTTTTTTTTTTTTTCATTTCTCTGAACAGGCTTGGGAAAAGAGTCATGTATCTTGATTCTAATTTTTCTCTTCATAATAGCCTCTATTATTGTAAAGTCAAGTTTTATTCCAAAAGATCTTGTTTCAAAATGTTCATGTTGATAGATTCAAGAGAGACAAGTTGAAAAATTCCCATAACATTTGGGAATCAAGTTTCTGGTGTGCTGCTAATGTAGTGCAAACTTCAACAGAACACCCTCACAGGAGCTTTGTAATTCATTATCAAAGTGGAGATGAAACATGAGTTGGTTCAGATGCTGAAAATTCCCTTTTAAAGGCGTCCATTTGTCACAGTGATAATTATAAAAATAAAGCAGTTGTGTCACATTGAATTAGAAAGAACAAATTCATGTATCTTCACAGAGCCTTGCACTGTCAGTTTCTTCTAAAGTATTGTCCACTAGAGGAGCTCTGTAAGTGTTTATTCTGGTCCTCATTGCATCTGGGTTGAAAAAAAAGAAGAATGGAGTCATGGCCTTGTGGTTAGAATCATTTGTGAGAGACACAGGTTTGAGTCTGGTCTGCCTCCTGTTGTTCCCTCTTGTTTCCATGCATGCTTGCTTTTCTGAAGTATTTTCACTTTCTACATAAAATAAAAATTGACAGATGGACAAAAATAAAAGGTGTATTAAAAAGCAATTTTTATGCAATGGAAGTAAATTTTCCCAGCAGTGGCTGAGCTACTTTTGTGTTATGCAATTTATGGCAAATAACAATGAGGTCATGTTCTAAAACTATATATATATATATATTTATAACAGTTAATTATTTAATAACAATTAATCAATATTAACTGAAACAATACCTCCAATGAAGGCAAAACTGTCAATATTATACCTTGCATGTCCTGAGTTCGAAACATTTTGACCCAAAAGACCACATCTCTACACCTAAACCTAACCCTACCCATCAGTAATGCCTAAAATCAGAGGAAATGATAGATGAATGACACTGATGTTCAAGCATCAAACACTGATTGTCAGCATAAACTTCACAAAAACTATAAACTGGTTCTTCAAATCTGATTGGTTAATCACAATGTTGTTCCAGGGTCAACAAAGACATTGATCCAATCAGGTTCTGTCTAATACCTTACACAAATTTTTGCATTAGAATCCCACTGAAATGTCTCTCTCTTTAGTTACTATTAATGCTTGTTCTTGTTTATTCCGAATGCTTCTTCGCTTACTGTTTTGGGAAGGTGACACAGGATAGATGAATGTGTCGATGGTGTAAAACAATGGTAGGTTTACTCTTGGGGACTCTAAACACTTTCGGGTTGTGTGTCATTTGTCAAATGCAAGGGAAATTACAGCTGCTTTTCCAGGACCATGTGGAGGTGGCAGTAAAGGGGTGTAAAATATTATCCAAGTGTATTATACATATCTAAACAAATCACATTCACTAGTTTTCATGGTAATTAGCACAGAAGAGACAAAAAAGTAAAAAAAAACAAAAAAAGCCGGGATGGAGGAAAGAGTCCAGACCCAGTTTGGGTTTTTAAAGCCTCCCAACTCTCTCCTCCCGGGGCAACAGTAAGTGTGGATTTTGGATGCTGGAAGAATTGTTAGTAGTGAGGTAAGCTGCTGTCATGCATCTGTTGTGTTGCTATTGGCTAGAATTATCTGAACATGCTCCTTCAATGACTCCACAATTCTTAGTATCACATTGGCTTTATAAAATCATGTTTTTGGCTTCGTCATGTATCAGGAACATGCTTTGATAAGTTGAGTTAAAGGTTGACCAAGCCAAATTTTTATCGAATTAAAACAAATGTTTTTGCTAAATGACACCAGCATGGAAAATTGAAGGAATAAGGGTAAATCATCCATCAGTATCTCTTGACTCTGGATAAGTCTGAACTTAACAACACTTAAGAATGGGAGGCTTGCTCATGTAATTGCATAAAGTAAAAATGTGTAGAAATTGTAATAAAGAAGATTCACAATGAAGCCAATCATACAGAAACAGAAAACATAATATAGAACATTATAGCACCCTTGCAGACTCTGTTCTTAAAAATGTCTGACACTTTGTTATGACAACGCAAGGTTAGCTCTGCTTTAAATTCACAACAACAAAAAAGGTTTTTGACAACTTGGCAAATTTATTAAAAGGAAAAAACACAAATAAGTACTTTGCAAGAATATTCCTTTTAACGCAATACTTTGTTGAAGCACCTCTACAGCCTCAAGCCTTTTGGGGATGATGCAACAAGCTTTGCACATCTTCATCTGGGAATTACCCGCCATTCTTCTCCACACTTTTTCACCTCTCAAGCTCTGTCAGGTTGGATGGGGCTGACAAAATATATTAAATTGGGTTTAAGCCCTGAATGTCAGCAGAGACCATAACAACTAGATAAGCCCCAGAGACAGATCCCTTTCAAAGACCTCATCACCTAGACAGCCATCAGGACATCAGGAACCAGTCCTCTGCACAATCTAACTTTGTTGCAACTCCAGAGGAGAGTACGGAACACACTATTTCAACAATTTCCTGTTTAATACTTTAAAACTTCTTTAATACAGTCTGCATTATAAAAAGCACTATATAAATAATGGTGACTTCACTTCAAGCCCATGCTCTGACTGGGTCACTCAATGACATTCACAGAATCGTCCATAAGCCACTGTTGCATTATCTTAGCTATGTGCTTATGGGAGTGGGGTGGTTCTTCCGTACCTTCTGCCACGGCCAACAGGACACCTGGAACCAGTACAGGTACTTGGGCTGAGCCAAGTATGCACAAAACTCCCTACGTCAAGCTACCACCGGACTGACCCCCTTCCAGTGCATGCTCGGTTACCAGCCCCCTCTCTTTCCCTGGTCCGGAGAACCCCCGGATGTTCCTGCGGTGGATTACTGGTTCTGGGAAAGCGAGAGGGTCTGGGACGAAGCTCATCACCATCTCCAAAGGGCAGTGCATAGGCAGAAGACCAGCGCAGACACCCGAAGACCTGAGGCCCCTACTTACCAGGTTGGACAGAAGGCATGGCATCCCAGGTTTGTTGGTCCCTTCAATATCGTGGAGCAGATCAATCCAGTTACCTTTCGCCTTCAATTACCTGCACATTACAAAATTCACCCCACCTTCCACGTGTCATTTATAAAACCCTGTCACAACCCTCTTATTGTTCCTACAGAGCCTGGTGATGAAGAACCCCCCCTCCTCCCATGGTCGTCGAGTAAGGAACCATCTTCAAAATCAAAGAAGTCCTGTATTCCTGGCGTCGTGGTGGTCAGCTGCAAAATCTTCTGGACTGGGAGGGATACGGTCCAGAGGAAAGGTCCTGGGTTACTAGGGATGACGTTCTGGATGAATCCATACTTCAGGAGTTCCATACAGCTCACCCTGATCGTCCGGCACTCCGAGGAAGGGGTCGACCACCACGAGGGGCCCGTCGGAGGGGTAATGTTACATCCACACCAGGCTCCACCCTCACTGACACGCAACGATCACAGTCTCCAGAGTTCTGATTACACACCTGTCATCATCACCTGTTTCAGATCCCAGCACTAATCACGGAGCACTTATAACCACA
>JAUMHQ010000045.1:2103665-2132221 GCA_032361165.1 Enteromius paludinosus | reverse complement strand
CACGGATCACTTATAACCACACACCACTATGCCTTCAGTGTCCGAGCTCGTTTATACGAAGGTGATTCCTGTATTTACCTCTAAACTTACCTGTTTCCAAACAGAAGGCTCCTTGAACTCCAGCAAATCTGCTCCTCGAACTTCATTACGGCAAGTGGTGTGTGGCGTCTTCCCTCTGCCTGCTCCTCTCTATCGGAAACTCCTGTGATAAGATCAGAAAGACTTTAGTTTGTTTATTATTCCCAAGCCTGGATGAATTTACGTTGATTACCTTTGTTCCAGTTTCCATTTCTGTGAAAATAAAGTCTGTTATACTTTTACTTACCTCACGAGTCCGTCTGCTTCATAACACTTAAGGTTCTGTAATATTATTTGTCCCTGAAAAGTTTAGACATTTTCTTTTGGTGTTGTTTTGTTTTTCAGTGTTGTTGGACTTGTCCACAGGTCTTGTGGGACCTCTGTATAAAATAATACCCACACCTCGGTATTGTGAGTGCAAAGTACAACATTTAAAAAAACTGTCAAAGCTGTCACATTGCCAAATGGTGATTTGTTCTGTTTGGACCAATTTCCTTATTTTCCGTCAATTTAATTTCAGCTTGTTAATTTCCCACGTTATTCAAAATACTCTGCAGTCGTTAGGGACATATCAATAATCTCCCCCAGAAGAACACAGTTTAGCTCACATAACACTAAGAAATAAACTATTACTAGACTCCTTCTTTGTTATCACTTGTTGAATAGGATTTTATTCCAGGTGGTCAAAGAGCACATGAAATACAGCCACCTCTAATAAAGCTACTATTTTAGTTCCACTGTTTTTTTTGGAATGCACTTTTTTCTGGCTTTAAGGTAAACTCCCTTTTGCTTTAAATCCCTTTTGAAAGGCAAGGTAAGATCCAGTCCAGCCAGTAGAGCTCCACTGCATTGTGACTAATCAGGCGACAGTGCTTTAAATAAACTTTATAAAGCAGATGCATAGTAACTGTTGAAAGCCCAATTAGGTTTACTTCAAAGCAGTGTTTTCAGTACTTCCTGTTGGCATTTCAAGTTTTGCCAGTGCTTTCATCTTGTCCTGTGTCCCAACTGGTCTCAGCTCATAGACAGGGTCAGGAAGTCATCGGGAACGCCTGCCACATTAGTGTTGCAGGGACAGCGTGACTGTGTGACTATAGCTTTCTAGGCTGGGAAGAGGATCCAAAGACTCTAAAATCACAGACAAGATCCTAAAAGTCATGATACAGTGATACAGTCTGCATGTTTGTGTCTGTACAAAAATGTGCCATTTTTTTCCCATTTTCAAGTGGCCGCTCCCTTTCTCAGGTTATTGTTTTGGATGAATGTTTGTATGTTTGCAACTTTAAAGAGAAACGTTTATAACGTTACGATTTTTCTTCTTTTCCAGCCACCTCTCAACTCTCAACTGCAAGCAAAAGCTTCCTTCAGTTACTCTAGGAGCTCCAGCCATGAGAAACTGCTGATGGAGTGTTTTCGAAAGTACTCCGGCGTCGCTGTCACACGTCTCCATCCATTAGTCCAGCAGGGAGAGGGGAAATGATGCGGGCCATCATTGTGTGTCGGCAGAGCCTGATAGAGATTGCAGGGTCGGAGGAGGTGTTAGGGAGCCTCGCGGTGCTGCCGTAGAGGAAAGCGTCGGCTCCACGGGGCTTCCCTCCTCCCTCCCGCCGGGCCATGATAGGCTGGGTGGCAGGAGGGCCGCAGCTGTGGGGGAGGGTGATGCGGCTGTGCCGGGCTCCTTTCTGCCCTCTCGCTGACAGGATCTGGTCAGTGTCCTGCTGCTGAGGGTCACGGCCCGTCTTACGAACACAAACTTATCTTCCGTACATCTGCCGGGCCGCCTGCGCAGTCAGTCTGTCTCCATGGCGGGCTGCACTCTCTTTCCTGGTTGGGGGATGCTTTGGTTGAGGAGAGCGACAGAGAGAGGGAGAGGGCCAGTGGGAAGGGGGGACAGAGTGGGAAACCAAGGATCTGGACCCTGCCAAGACGCTGAGCTACATGGAAAACACGAGCTGCCTCCAGGGTAACAGGCCCACTTCTGAATTTCGGCAAACAAAAATAACTCGGGCGACTGGATACGTCCATTCCTCAAGCGCTGTGCACTTTTTCTATCTGTCAGCCAGAATTCCCAGAAGCTGAGCAAACTCACTCTGGAACCTGGACTGTCTTTGAGGACTGCTAATTTGCTCTACTGTTACAAGCGAGGAAGAAACTCAATAATACTGTTTTGCCCCAGTTATTTATCATTCCTCTCTCCGCAGATGGAGATGACCTTTGAGTGACCAATGGTGAAGCTCAACCCTGGCCCTTTCAGTGGCTTATTTCATCATTGGAGCAGTGTATGATTAAATTCTCATGACCTAATGCATTGTAGAATGCCTTGGAACTGAAGTTAATGTTTTTTTCTTTCTCTTCCTTTTTTTAAATTCTACTCCCACCCTTTCCTCAGCAAAGTAAGGGAATGCTGGCTGCGTCTGCCCAGGACAAAATGACAACTTCATTAGAAAGGCTTGGATAGAGCAGAGAGTGGGAAAACAAATGACTGCGAGCAGTGTTGATGGAGTACAGTGAGGCCAACGCAGAGGAGTTCTACCTGCCAAAACCTCGTCTGCCTAACCTTAACCCAGACGAGAGAATTAGGAGATGATGTATGGCTGAGAGCGTGCTATCTGATGGGAGGAGCGCTATGAAAGGCATGATTTGGGTCTCTTCTTTTTTAGGAAGCAGTTTTGGTTCAAAGTGCTGGTTTTGCAGTGAGCCTTAGAAACATGATATGATGTTCATTGTGTTTGTACATGTTTTCTAAAAGAATACATTTTTATTATTATTATTATTTTACTGCTTTATTCAAATTAAATTATTATATATTTTTTTGTGAATGAACGAATAAAAGATATATAATATATATATATATATATATATATATATACATAGTTTTTTTTTTTTTTTTTTTTTTTAAGTAAGCACAGAATACCCACACAGACTCTCATTTGTCAATATCTTTTAAAATAATTCATCATTTTCATTTAAAAAAATAATTTTTAAAATACTTTTTCCTTTGTTCCACAACTTATATATGAAATCATACAGTTGTGAACAGTTATAAAGTTTTTATTTCATTTGCTAATAATTAATTGCTTGATGTACCCGAGTTGTGAGTGTTTCTCAAACCCTCAGCATTGGTGTTTTATGTGTGCTCAACGAGTGGGAGAAGCTCAGAGGTAAGTAACTATTTGTTTTATAAAAACTATAGAGGTCTTTTTTTCCCCAAGAAAGAATTATACTGGTACAACCTGGAAACGCTGTAATAGAATCTGAGTGGGAGACCTATCATTTAAATGTAAAATAGTTAACCTCTTCTTTGGAAGCACATTTTTTTGTATTAGGAACTAGGAGTGTGCTTCAGAATTTAGATTAGATTCTTTTTCTCCCCCTTTATAATACAAGAACTTGTAGACCTCAATAAGCGATTTCTTCTCAAACCTTACAAATTAAATTAATTGCTGTAGCCTAGTGGAATCAAGTTGTTTTAGAGATTAATTGAATTTAGATGTGATCTATGACATTGAGCAAACATTTGTAGGTTGATTAGCCTGAATTTCACTCTATAGTGCTCAGGAATGCCATAAGCAGGGTAGAAAAGGTCACTTGTTTTATGTTTCATGATGTGCAATACAAGTTGGATAAGGCAGAGGATCAAGCTGCGTCAAAAAAGATCACTAACCACAGACTGCCCTGCATTTCTTAAAGCCCGTCTGACAAGACACTGTAGACCGAGCCATAAAACCTGTAGCACATCACTCACTGCTCATCCACTGTACCCTGTTAACCTTTCTTAATACTGAACACCATACAAAACATCTGCTCTGCTTTGTTTTCACTTCAGTAGGTCTCACTAGAATGCCTAAGTAGGTCTAAACTTTAACCAGTTCGTCTGCACGCTCTAGACTGCTAAAAACCTTTATGATGCACCTTATGACCAGACATCAGGTGATATAGACGATGCACTGCATGTGATACTGAAAACATTTGAATACTTTCCTCCCGTGCACTGGGTCTGCTAAACTTTACGATAGTTGCACAAACAGCCATAACGAAATATACTTCTACAGTAACATCAACAAAATGTCAGTTTAACAGATTTCATATTGTTTGCTCTCCACATCAGTGTGTTTCGTGAATTATCGCAGCCGTTAAACACGGCTTGATCTAATATGGGGAAGCTATAATAAAAATGTCAAACCACTTCGCAATTTATGAGTCATTGTAGTGATCTATAACTAACACCTTGAACCTGTAGGCTGAGACTCCTTGCAGACTTGCTAACATTATAAAAAGAGCACAGGGGTGTTCCCAGCATGCATTCCCTAAACATTGTTCACTTCTCTGCTTCTAAGCATCGAGAGCTGGGGGAGAGGCTGGGATGAAATAGGGGGTGCTCGGGCTGAGTGTACATTCTGTCCTGGCTGCGTCTCTCAAGGCTGGCTGGGGCGTGTGCTGTGTGGTTTCCACGCCGGCCGTTCAAGCAGGTGCCAGGCACGGTGAGAGGCTTCAGTCCTGCGGCGCTGACCCAAGACGCCCTCAGCCAGCCGTGATGGATTCTCTCCTCCTCCATACAGTTACATGGGCCAGAGGCTTGAGCTGTAATGGGCTGGAGCCTCACATTCCTATGTATCAGTATTTGCTGTAAATGCATACATTTGCACAAACACAGCTAGATTAAAGGGATAGAAATGAAAATTGTGTCATTAATTACACACCTTCATTTCGTTACAAACCAGTAAGCACAAATTAAGATAAAATCAAGAGCTCCCATAGACAGCAAGGTTACTTTCACGATCAAGGTCCAGAAACGTATAGCAAGGACTTCAGTTAAATAGTCCATGTGACATTAATTTTACGCAGCTACAAGATTACTGTGCATTGTTTACAAGAATCAAATGCAAGATGAACAGAGATCTTATGGGTTTGGAATGACCTGAGGTGACTGATTAATGACAGAATTTTTATTTTTAGGTGAACTATCCCTTTAACAGAGTAAGCTGATTTAAATGTATCCAACAGCCACAGAAGCTCTCTGTAAAAAGAAGCATTTTCTTTCTTAACCAGTTCCCAAGGGTTCACTTATTTACTTAGATTTGACATCACACAGGCTAATACTTTTGTTTTAAACTACTGTAGAAAGAATAATAAAGTTTTTCCTTTCAGTCGTAAAGGATAGCCTATAATGTTTTTTTTTTTAGGGTATAGCCCGGGAGGTTCGGGGTTCTTGAGTGTTTTTAGTACGTTGCTATCCTGCTACAGCCTGTTGACACTAAGTTAGTAGCAAACATACTTCACTCAAAACTAAAAAAAGCATTGAAATAGTTGCAAGTGCACCTAATACTTGCATGAGTGCTGTATTAAAGTGGTCATGAACTGCCTTTTTTAATTATTTTGTGCTTTTCTCTAAGGTCCAATTCTAATGTTATCAAGATTTGAATAGTTGTGTTGGACTGTAGACTCGAAAGTAAACGCCCACTGCTATGACTGGCTAACAGTTGTGTATGTTCGACAGCCTACATCCTTCACAGATGGAGCCTGCTGTGATTTAGGTTGAAAACACACAAATGTGCAGTATATCGAACTATCCCTAATAACAGACAGTATAAATAATAAAAACAGTTGACACAGCACTGTCTTTTAGTTTCTGAAAATCTTGTGTCCTGAAATCCTGAGTGTTTTGCCTTGTCTGTACATGTACCCACTATAAAATGAAGCAAACAAATGACCAAGAGCTTAGTGACATGGTCCAGAACTTCATTTAAAAAAAGTTCCTTCACTACTTCCTAATGTTGAGATCAGAAGGAAGGCAATGCAATGACTGTGCTTTTCCTTAACTTGGCACTGAACAGCGTTTATCATTTGGTTTCTGCATAGACCTGTATTTGCCTCTCTGGTTATTTACCCTGTGCGTGTGAATCAGTGGATGGGGCTAAACTGGCAGTGATGCAGAAGCAGGCGTTGATCTTCTTCTGCAGAGGCCACACTATCACACCACAGAGTGGTACATTCCAAAAGTCTTTAGACTTATGAGAAAGTTTTGAGCTCTGAAACTTTACAGGATGTTTTTATAGTACAAAGACCTTTTATGTGTCAAAAGCAAGAAGACATTTCGATTTTTCTGTTAATTACCCCTTTACGCGCTTATTAGATTATTATCTTCTAGCTAGCATCATGTAAACGACAATCTCTAAGGAACTTATTTGTAAGCCAAACTGTATCTCAGTCTCACATGCAAAGCTTTTTAGGCTCTTTTCATGACTCATAGGTCACCAACATGATTCAGAAATACATTAATTTGAAAGTAGCACATTTGAATGCCCCTGTTTAGCACAGTACTTTCTAAATATGTCGAAAACATAAAGGGAGTATAAAAGTATAAACGTTCAACCTGATCTCACGGCAATTCTAAATCGTACTTATTTTACGAGATGGCAATTCGTATGAATTTGTACGAATGACCTAAACATAACCCCGCCCCTAAACCTACCCATCACGTGGTTTTAGACAGAGTGAGGTCGTACGAATTAGTACATCATACGAATAGGTACGAATTGCTTGTGAGATTGTGTTGAAACGTTTTATGCACATTTTACATTGCTGAATTTGTATGAGTTCTTATTATGTTCGTAATCTGCTCATGCTCACTAGTTGATTAGGTTAAAGGGTTAATTTCATGACAATGTAATACTTAATTTTTTAATGCAAATTTATGCAAAATTACTGATATGCAAAATAATGGCATATAGACAACGGTAACAGGGCTGTAAAAAAAAGCTCTTATTATAGGGTTAGGGTTTGGTTTAGGGTTAGTCATATATAGTAATTATTATAATTATTATAGTAACTACATGTGTAACTTAGAAATGTAATAGCAAAAATATCATATTGCATAAGTTAAGGTTTAATTATTATTAAGTCGTAAGCTATAATTCAAAGATTGAACAATTATAATAATGATCCTTAAAATAATGAGCTCAAATCAGTATCAAAGGATAGGTAATGGACAGCTTTCAGCAGAGATCAGAATGAATGAATCATTGATCATTGACAGCTTGTATTTCAGTGGAAAAGGTCATTACGACATAAAGGTCAATGAAATGTATTACATGGATTACATATTTTAAAGCACTAAACCAGCACATTTGACACAGTTCTTTGAACACACACAGTACGGTCATCCCCATGGCTGTGGAATGCACAGGTCTTCTTCCTCTCTACATGCTGACTCATAATATACTCCTTCCTCTTATACTAAAAGACTGCTGTTTTTGCCCACTGACTTGCGTGGGCTTTTCCTCACAGTTATAGTCTGCTGTTACAGTAAACTTAGAGTCTATACACCGACCTTCCCAATAAACCAACTGCTACTGTTTTCACTTCAGATTTCCCCCATAAATCCAACACCATGTTTCCTCTTAGCCACCTAAATATGGCCCCATTCGTGGCCCTTTATTGTTTTATGCAGTGTCCCCATCCTGCCATGCTTCACTTTACCTGAAATCAAAATATTCGCCAAACAGTAAGGCTGGGGTTGTGCTCTTTTCTGTGAGGGAAATCAGATTAATAGAGCATGGGAAACATTGTGGGCAGATCATTTCTTGGTGAGGTCTGTGCTGTAACGTTTCACACAGGGATCCTAATTAGCTGCCCACTGAGACACAGTCTTCTTTAAGTAGGCTATCATGGATTATTCATGTGCAATTAGGAAGGCAATTCTACAATGTGCTATCTTAAAAGGTTTGTTTATTTCTTTTTTTACCATGCTACAAACCCCTAAAAATTATTATCTGGTAACATTTTAGATTAGGGAACACATATTCATTGTTAACTAAGAGGTTTTCCTCAATAAACTTGCTCACTAATAACAAGGTAGTAGTCACCTTTAGGTATTGGGTCAGCGATCTAGAATATGATCATGCAGAATAAGGCATTAATATGTGCCTAATAAGTACTAATAAACAACCATGCTAGTAAAATGCATGCTAATAAGACTCCATTTTAAGACTTCTATCATGCATGAAGACCCAATTTATGCTGTACATATAATAATAATAATATGTAGTTGGTATCACTTTTTCTGGTTACATTTTTACATTGTTTTTCTTAAATCTTTTCCACAAAAACCCTAGTACTCACTTACATTCACCGTTTAAAAACCCCAATCGATGCTGCCTAAGGAAAGTTGTCTGTGTAGGTAGTAGACAACTAGGCACCTCACTATATTTTGGATCAGAGCTCATGTGTGCCAACTTTAGTGTCTCCTCCCACATGCTTGCTTGTCCTCTTCAAATGAATACAAATGAATGTTTTCATTTTGAGCCGAACAGTAAAGTATGTTATCACAGGCCTGCTTTCCTCCACGCAAGAGAAGAGAAAACAAATACAGATTCAAACGGTTTCAAAAATGCTATCCCATTATGACTAAATTGTTTTAATGTTGAGGTTGTGTGCAAGAATGATGGTGTGATTAATACGGTCAGCTCTCATCTGACAGCTTTATGAAGTGCCTCAGTTGCCGCCATTTCAAGAGGTCATGACCTCACATGTAACACATGATCATTAGACTAATACCATACATCATTGTTTCATTTTATTCTCATAAATGATGAATATTTCATTTAGTAAACATATTATTTTGCACTTTACTTATAGTAAATCCCCCCCCCCCCCCCCACGCTGCTACACAAACTTTTTTTAATAAACTTTTTGTATTATAAGATAATAATGATTTTTTTGCCTTATTTAAGGAACCTTTAAGGAGAAACTGGTCAGTTGGAATTATAATATAATTTTAAAGGAATTCAGATTCATTCCAGGAACATGAATTGTGTGGGTGTGTGGGGGCTTATATTGGGCCCCAAAATAATTTTTTATTTTTATTATTATTTTATTTTATTTCTTTTTACATTTTAAAAAAAAAACATTTAAAACATTTTTTCATAACAGTTTCTTAATTTCTTCCTTTTAATAAAACAAACAAAAAAATACATCCTAATATCATAAGAGCATCCATTTCCTGAGGAATCACACAACATGACATTTTACAACCTTAAAAAAAAAAAGATCAACGTATATGGCATTTCAAGAGAACTTTTGACGAATTGTCATTCTGGTCTTTAAGGGTACACCCTGTGATATCATTTATACAAGATAAACCATGTGTTCTTTGTTGCGTTATGAATATGAAATTAATACCTTAGGATTTAAATAAACACCTAAATTGTATTCAGAAGTATAAACTGAGCAAAAATGTACAATTTGGTGCGGTCATCAGTGGTTTGGTCATAATATTAAAATATTTTTTATTCTCAAAGCTCTAGTTTTTACTGTGGGGGCAGTACAGAATGCATTGAAATACAGTGATCCTCAACTGTCTTGTATATGGGCAATCAAGTAAATGGTAAAAAAATATTAAATTAAAGTATTAACAATATAAAAAAGTATTTAATTTAAAAAGGCACAACCTGAAGAGGAATATTTTAGATTGAGATTTTTACTTGCTAAAAAAGTATGAAGCGCCAATCAGAAAGCATGTCATATATTGTGCAAGATCATTTTCCAGTTTTTTTTTTTTTCTAAGATGACTTAGATTTTATAGAGTAACATTCATTGCATAAATGAATTGTATTTTCAATGGTCACATGAATATATGTATGTATATATAGTGCACAAATTTTAATATTATCGTTATTTGTCCAATATTTAGCATCCACTCAACCCATCTCTGCCCAGAAATTGTCTTTAGCTAAAGTGGACTAGTATAAATCTCTCCAGTTTGAGGGCCAGGCCTGACCTGTACTGTTGGCCCCCATGAGCCTTTGTTTGGCAGACGCCTCTGCTTCTCCTTTCATCCTCCCTTAAGATAAATCCCTTGATGGACCTTCTTGACTCTGGTTGAAAGTGCAGCGCAGCCGCCATACATCACAGCGGAGCTGGTCCGTTTGATGTGGGGCTGCTGTGGCCCACGGGTGGGCTGGAGATGGACTTCCTCATAGTTCCCCCTAAAAACCTACTCATCAATCCTACCATCTGACCGCAGATCTCCCTCTGCCTGGCCACCTCTGCCCTCTTGACCACAGAGAAGCAACAACAAGAACGCTCAGCGTCAGACTCGGTGACGTTTGGGCAGAAGCAGCTATCCGTCACTCCGATTAGGCTCCTGAAAGTATATAAATCACCACTTAAATTGGTATATCATTAAAAACAACTTATTTCTAACGAAAACTGACTGATATCACGTGACTCCTAGTCACTCCCAAAACAAATGTATTTAAAAATAAACTTTAGTCGCATCACATGAATCATGCTTTACTCCCTGAACCCAGCTGATAAGAACAGACTGATAGTTCTGATAAATCACTTTCACTTTCAGATCCACAGGATCCCGGTTATTCCCAACCATCTGCTGTCAGAAAACCATCAGCAATATTTTTGTTTTTTTCCCCAAGCAGTTGCCACATCGAGGGCATCATGACTCACAATAAGGTGCCAAAATCACTTGAGGGGGAGGAAACCCCACACAAACACAGGAAGTGCTGCATTTCACACACAGGGACAGAGAGTCTGAGGTCTGTGCTCTGCTCCACTGATTTTGGGATAAGATTAATCTGGCTGAGAGTTACATTATTGTTGCTTGTGACAGTGCAGCTCCAAAAAAAAAAAAACACACTGTGAAAAGTTGTGTTATTTTGGTGCGTTATGAGACTGAGGAAGTAATAAAACAGCACAGAATGTGTAACCAATTGAGGATCTGTCAAATTAGTAGTGGAAAGTGAAAGTAGGTCTTGTTTTATTGACATTTAATGCTTTGTCTGTCCAAAGCAATAGTCTTTGTCCCTGAAAATCATGGCTGATATGCAGATTCTGGGTGTGAAGAGAAAAAAAAAGGGCTTCTGTGGTGAAGGAGTTGCTTACGTATTTCTTCGCTTGAGTATCTGTCATTACCATAACATGGTTAACTCAGCATGTTAGAATAATGTCATTGACCTGAGTGCTTCTGACCGAGGAAGGTTATCAGTGAGGAAGAATTCTGACCAGATGACAGAGCAAAGGGACCACCCACTGTTACTGGAGCATGGATGTTGTAGTCCACATTTACATTCATTTACTTGGCCAAATCAGTGGAAAAGTGATTTCTTTCGAGTACAAATGTTCCACGTAGTCGCTCAGTTTTAACTGTTTGATATGGGAGCAACTATCCTCAGAGCTGTATCATGATATAAAAAGCACAATATTCCCAAATTGCACAAGTCTCCCTCATAAAGGTCTCCTGTAACCAAGGGAAGTGATTGAGAAAGAATTTCGGAGTATCCGTTACAAACAGCAAATTAACTATATAATATTTCATCACTGGTTTATATCACCTCCCTCGTTCATTTCATCATGGGTGAAAAATAATAATAACCTCGACGTTTAGGCAGCACTCTCGCGCCACCTAGTGCACACTTTGAAGAAACCATTCTTTAACCTCTAGGCATATGCATATAACTGGATTCAGCACTAGATGGCGTGGGGATGTTGAAAATAACTGCAGACTGTCTTGGAAAAAAAACAACAACAGTCAGTCTTAAGGCAACTAAGGAAGTTGCAGTCAGTGAACGTTTGTCCTTGTAATAAATTGTGCCATCATGTAGTTTTATCATTTTTAGCTTAGTTTGGTAGAAGAGGAATCCACACAGTGCTTTCATGTGTGTGAACTTCAGTTACTAAATCATCACAGGCTGCCTACCCAGCTGAAGAATCCAACTTAAAATATTAAATATATTTTGGAACATGGTTGCCAAACCAATGTGGTCTACAAGCTTCCCATTTAAGTATACTAAATAGTATGTTTGTAGTGTACTTCATTTCCTTACACACTTAATACACTTTGTGATCGTTTCTAATTGAATTATTTTGTTTTATTAATGTTTGTCATGCTTATTCTGATGTCTAAAATACCTACTAACGCACATATATCAAGTAGCCTACTTGACTATCATTTAACTGCAGTGCGTTACTTGGTATAACATTTAAAGCTAAAACATTACTAAACAGCAGCTTCATGACAAATTTTGCAATGGCAAACATATACATGACACACATTTTAATAGAAAATTGCAGAAAAGTAACATTCCGTTGCCCATGAATGCTCTTTTACCCTTGCAAGGGTGCGCAGCTTTGTAAAATTACCCAAGTACAATTCAATTGCATGTTTAAAAAGTTTTAAGAAGGGAGCAAGTCTATTTCCAGTTGTTTGAGATGAACTGAAATGCTATTTGAACGCACAATTACGATATCTAAAAGGGCATCAAGATATCGTGCTACCTCGGACTATTCGTACCCAAAAATGTTTACTTTTATGTAATTTTTAATGTCCTGTCCAAGTAGCCAAGAAGGGCGGAACAAAAATGAAGGCAAGGGGAAAAACACGCAGGCTGTGTTTCAAAACGTACTGAGTCGCCTAAAGTAGACATCATTTTTAGCATGCTCAGAATCCGTTCAACTAAACGAGCCATACATGCCGTCTAGAATTTTGAGCTCTATTCCAAAAGCGCTAGAAATGCTGTCTAGTTAGGCGGCTCGCTCTGTTTCGGAACGCCGCCTTGTTCTCATGAATCCCCATTGGTCAGACTAAAGCTCCTGCTGCCACAATACTGCACACACGTGACCCTGCTTTTCTGTACACACACACACACACAGTAAAACACAGCAGGCACTTAAAAGCCAACGCCATGGCGCTTTGACCACCAATTTCACCCCATATCCAAACAATCACTATGAACCCTCTCCGTTGACAAACACGCACTATCCCACGGCTAATGGCGAGCGCGCTGCAGATGAAGCACTCCAGTCTGGAGCACACACGGAAGCGCGTAATAGATCCACGACGGAGACAAGCTGCACTCTCATTCCTCAGCAACATCTCTCTGGACGGACGACCCGTGCAGGATGACGGGGAGAATCAGACCGAGGACGAGGACAGCTCCAGGACTACACAGAGCCTGGTTTCTGCAGTGCGCCAGCAGGCATTGGCCGCAGCAGCGAACCAGGCTCTCAGCAGCGCCCGAGCTGCTGGTTTCATGGCTGGGATCACGGGTCCCAGCGCGGCCGCCTCTGCTGTTGCTGCTGCTCCTCCTCCCGCGTGCGGAGCGGATGCGGAGGGGGATGTGTGCGGCTCTCAGGTGCTCCAGTCCGTGTTCAGCTCCCCCTTTTCTGCAGTTCCGCCGGCTACGAGAGGGAGACTTCAGACGTACACTCAGGGAATCCTGCCTGTGTCCTACACCAGGCAGTCGAGCCAGAACTACTGTTCTCTGGAGGGAGGGCAGATAGCCAACTCAGCCCTGGAACTGCAGAGATCCAGGTAACCTTATGCACTGGGACGTGGACAGGTCATTAATTACAACAGTAATGCAGCAAGGTGCTCCACGAATTATTAACCTGCAAGTCCATTTGTGTTAACCACTAAATATGCACCAACAAACCTAATCCTTTAAATTAAGCTCGTTTGTTGCTGCATTGATAGTGATGAGCTATCAAAAAGCCAAATGCCATATGAAAACAAATGATTCTAGAAAAAAAGGAGTATTTTAACCAATGTAAATTAAGTAATTACGTTACCTCTATAAATAGAGATATGTGCCTTCCACATTTACTACCACAAAGTGTCTGTCCATATACATTTTATTCAGTATATCAATTGTACTGAGCTTTGATTTCAAGACACTTTTGTTTCATGGTTAACCAAACCAGATCGATTCAGACAGTGCACATAAATAATGTACATCACAGTGTTTTCAGTGTTTCGTTATGATGTGTCTTTAATTGTTTTATACAGTGCAAAGGTGTTTCACAATATGGCAGTTGAGGTTGGATACAGGTATATGTCTAGAGGGATACACATTATAGAAGCTGTGAAGTGAGGGATTACTTTGACTTTATTGAAATGGGAGATTAGCTGCCATTGAACTAATGGCCCCATTAGACACATTAAACACAATCCCTGAAAAAAACCCAAATCAATAACTCTAATCAGACTTTTCTACAGTACATCGTTCATTCATTAATATCCCGAGTGACCCATGTTCTGAGGATACTGCTGATGACACAGTTTGCATGGGTGAATTTCTGTGCTCACCAAAACATTTGAACAAGAATTTAAAAGATATATTTCCATTCAATATCACACAATGTTTTTACTTGAATCGCTTTTCAAAATAGTTCCTCATTGTCAGAACTGTTTAAATGTAGAAGCTTATTAGTATGTCCCTTCAAAGCATACTCATCTTCGAAATGTGCCCTGTGAAGAAAAACACACAGCAGCCAGTATCTCTAAAGTATCAGGATCATATATTTAGCATGTTCATAGTGACAACTGTGTCTAATCGAAGACGAGCAGGTGGCAGCACTGAAGTATCTGCCAGGCACATAAGTTTCAGTTCCAACCAACATAACCACAACATTTCAATCTCAGCCAAACAGCCACAGCACTGGTGTCTGTTGCTCTAACTGTTGCTGTAAAGGCATGCAAAGCTCAACCAAACACACAGTCATTAACGTTCAGGTTACAGTATATTTTACTTTCTCTTTCTAGCACACACACACACACACCTTCTGCACCTGCTTTGAGTGCTTTAATGTGAACATATGAACGTGCTGTAATTTGAGACAGTACAGGCCATGCATGCAAGTTGGGTGTCCTTTGTTCAGTTGCTTTGTATTGGAGCCAGAGAGACAGCAGGGAATGTTTTTGTGAATATAGTTAGTATGCAATATTGCATTTTCTTTGGTGTTTGTAAGGAAAGAGTAGATCACGCACAACTGTTTTCTCATGACATAACTGTTTTAGTGCTTCACTGTGGTACTGACCTGAAACCTAATTCTTGCTTCATTTCACAGTAATTATGTCTTCTGTTGGTCTAGTTGTGCAAGGTACTCAGAGATGGGTCAGAAAATGTCCCAACATCTAAATGAACCGGTTTGACTCCAGGCAAATGCAACATGTCTGTTATTTGGAACTATCCCTTACAGAGAATCTTTACACTTTACATTTAATGCCTGTAGGTATATACTATATCTTCAAATATACATATCTCAGTGTCATGATGGTGGTTTTATATTTGTGCATGACACTGCGCATCTTCTATGTATTATTTACATGGGCTTGCGGAAAAGCTACAGATATGTATATGATATCATTTTGTTTTTGAACTGTAAATGAAATCTGTAAAAGCTAAAATGTTGCTACCTTATTGTTTAAGGTGAATTTTTGGCAGCGACACCTGCCATTTTTTACAATTTCACAATTTTTTTTATAGCCATCTCTGCATATTAAGCTATAATATAGGAGAAAGTATTTTAAAATGACATACTTGAGCTTTAAACAGTGTAGGACTTGTTCTAAATGGGCAGCTGCTAGAAACAAACACAGGTTCCAGGCAGGATGCCCAGTCTCTGCCCTGACTCCGCTCTTCCCCTTCCTCCACTCCCTGCCTCTGACCTCCACTTCCTCTCCCAGACCCACTCCTGCATGGGCTGCCGCTTTCCACCAGGAAGACCAAAACCTTTAGAAGCACTGCCAAGAGCAGCCTGCAATGTAGTTCTGTCTCTCATGTGCTGGCACATGCCTTCCAGAAGAAAATACACACACACACACACCCCATATATGATCCTGTTCTACTCCAGGGCCTTCTGTTAAGGCTGCCTTGATTGGGCGGCTCCAGACAAAAGCATTATTGCAACCCTGTCAGGTCTAACTGTGTGGTGTTATGTAATTCCGGAGCTCTAATGGGTGGCTATACTTCTGTGCAAATAGCCTGGATCTCTCTGGTGCCGACTTTAATCTTGCCTCAGAATTGTCCTCCAAGACAACTAAGTAGAGGGCTCTAAAACTTTCAAGGCTCTAGCAGTAATTTACAATGTAATGCCACATTCCTTCTTACTGGGAAAAAAGTAACTATATCACATATGTTGTGTAGAATACGTGTTAAACAGTTTCCATTGTAGGGATAAGTGTCGGAAACATGGACCTAATTTACTTTGCAGTGCAAAGGCTTTGGAGAAAACAGTTTTAGTGATTGATCAATAGGCATTTTAGATAATAAATAAACTTTAAACATTTCTAATGACAGCAAATTGGCATAAAATAATATAATAAAAGTGCATGGCACAATTATTTAATTATCTAATCATTGTGTTTACGTCATTTCCTGCTCCTGTCCATTATGAAGTCAACTGTAGAACTGCTACTATAAAATGCATCAACTAATAGTCAGGAATACACTGTAAATTCATTTTAGAGTACATGCATGAGAAAGGGAGAAAAAAAAAACATGATTTATTTGATGTCCTAAATACCATTGTTTTTCTTTTTCCACCTATTTTGATATATTTTTAAGCTTTGCACCTAATTTATTCTTAACAAAACATTAACGTTTTCTCCAGACTCATTATTGGATGTGTTCCACAACCATTGAATCGTGTCATGTTTTGGATGGACCATGTCCTTTTACTTTGTGTTATGCGGTTAGCTGGCATTGCTGAGAGATTATGCTGACATTTCTTTCCAGTGAAATAAATGAAGTCAGGACAAGGTTTTAAACCAGAACTTAAAACCAGTATCGGATGTGGTGGGAACCCAAATTCAGGCCAAGACATGATTTAAAAAAAACCCGGGCTGCTGTGGCTAGTTGCTCTGATTTTATCCTGAGAGTTTTCAGGAACACGGGCCTTTTACTGGATTAGATCCCACTACATCCCTATTTTACCTTAAAACAATGAACGGTGGTATTTTAAGACTTGAGGTAAAGGAAATGCTGCTGTGTAATGGCAAGCAGATGTGGCGGGAATAAAGGATGGCATGTATTTGGATTCATCAGTAGGGTGGGCAATAGCATAAAGTGAGATTCACAGACGTGTAGCCTCTCATGTTTAGAAAGCTACTCTTTGCATGTGTTTCAATGGATGATGCTTGTAATTCCTGTATCCTTGTGGATTGAAAAGCCTTTCATAAACATTAGACATGTTGTGTATTGATGTTTTGACTGAGGTCATGTAGTTTAGTCTGGTCTTGACCATTGTTTTTTCTACCAGTCCAGTGGTATAAAGCATAATCACACAGAACACACAGCTCTGTTTTTCATTCACTCCTCCAAGATCAAAGATTCAGACAACCTTTTGAAACTGTGGTGCTCTCTTTTTGATGTTTTGATTCCTTCCTGTAAGAGCAGAATTTAACGGTATGGTGTTTTTAATGAAAGAACACACTATACACTTAAGTATGCAAGTACTTGAGAGAAGTTTAAATTGCTGATCCTTTAATAACGTGACAGTAGTTCAACTGAAAAGGAAAAGCAGATCCATCTCATTTAATGTATACCACAATGTTATGGAGGATACATTTGACTAGTTTTTCATTAAAGAAAATTCAATTTAAAATGCACCTGATGGGCTGCTGATATCTTCATTTATCTTTCATTTCTTCAGGGAAGCTCAGACTTGAATGCATAAAGTATGTGATATTTTAAGTAAGGATATGAATCAGGATGCAGACACTAATACAGCACCCTCTTTCAGCAATCCGAGCAAGCAGAGTGTAGTTCTGTTTTGTATAGAATTTAGTTCTGAAACCTTTTGGAACACAACACCATGTGGAATCAAGCTTTTACAGCCTGAAGCACTGCTTTCTAGTATTACCATTGAGTGTGTTTTGGGCCAAGTCGTTCCTGAAGAATGACACAAAACCAAAAGCGGTTCAGTTACACTGGAGGGAAGTATACTTTAGATCATCGTGTGGAATAAATTTAGGGAGTTGATGTAGGCAGCCTGTGCTGGATTTGGTGCTCTCCTGGGGCCTGTACCATGAATGTAGATGAACAAACTCAGAGTTACAGGATTCGTTTTGGGTTGACAAATCCAAACCGATGCAATCAGGCATTATTGGTACCATGATGAAGCTCATCAACTTTCTTTGTTAACACAGGCTTGATCCTGAGTTAATGTAGCACCTGCACGTGAAAGTGTGACATCAGCAATAAGCAGCCAATCACATGCTTTTAAACTTTCATTTACTTCTTGTGAGAGAGTCAGATTCACTACCAAAGATTAAAAGATTGAGCAATATGAGGAATTTAATCACATTTACACAGCAAGATGAAACAATCTTTTAATGGAGGGGGAAAAAAAAATCTTGCAAGTAAGCTTTATTATCTATGTTTATATTAATTTAAAAGCCTATTGCTATTAAACTAAACTGGCTTGTGTAATAGATTAAGGAGATAATACTTAGATAAATAATAATAAAGTAATTCTAAAAATAATAATCTAAAACAATCGGATGATTTTAGCTTCAAACAATGTTTTACTATGCAGCGTCCTTTAATTTGGAGTAATAGAAGCTGGGGGAGTGGCTTTATTGTATCAGACATGTGTCATCTTGCTGGAAGCTGATTAGTCAAATTGCGTTTTGAGATCTCTAACCCAGAACATAACCTCCCCCGGAGCAGGTTAGCCGTGCAGCGCAAGTTACCATGGCAATGAACACCAATTGATACCAATTGGTACCTAAAACCCTGGATTGGTGCAAACTAATCCTAAACTTATCTGGCTAGCCAGCTAATCCGCCTTCATGGTACAGGCCACTGGTGTTAGGCAGGTGTGGGGGCTTGAACTTAAGAAGTGGCCTTGTTTAGTTGTTTCCTGGGATAGTCCATAACAGACATGATGCTCACTAGGGGTGGGAATCTTTAGGCACCTCACGATTCGATTACGATTGAGAGGTCTGCGATGCGATTCTAAAATGATTATTATTAATAGAAAAATATA
This sequence comes from Enteromius paludinosus, assembly GCA_032361165.1. Classification (NCBI taxonomy): domain Eukaryota; kingdom Metazoa; phylum Chordata; class Actinopteri; order Cypriniformes; family Cyprinidae; genus Enteromius; species Enteromius paludinosus. The sequence continues at coordinate 2,113,357 of JAUMHQ010000045.1, read as the reverse complement.
TTCGGGATGGTATGTTGTATCGTGGCTCCAAATTGTGTAACATAGAGCGAAACCCCTGGTTCTCAACAACTGATTACGGACGCAAATCCTTTGCAATAAAACTTGCAATTCGGACTTTGTAATTCGGCACGGCTTTTCCGTGTTCGGTGGAAACTTTTACACCGCTTGCTCGATGGTCCTGTTTCCAAAATGTTTAGTTTTACACAACATGCATATAGTGTGACTCTTGTCCAGGTCCTTTTTCCCTTCAACTTCATAAAAGCCAAAGTACTTCTAAATGCCTGTTTTAATGTTGAGGGTGCTGGTGGTATATCTCGCTGCTCCATCTGGTGTCATAATTATGTGCACCCTAGAGGCTTTCCGGGCGCTGCACGTCCGTCCGTGAGTTCCGCCTTAGTTAAATTGCATTGGTAATTAACATTAACAAAATTGTTTTTTAGCATTTTTAAATCGATTCACCATCTTTAATTTCCGCATGGCGATGCATCAAAAAATAAATGTTATTAGTGCTATATTGATGCACCTTGTGCCTTATCCTTTAATAAGCATTAATTACAGAGCTATGATTCCCTATTACTGTCCCTTTACTCACACGGAAGAGCTAATTATAGTTTATAGAGACAAATTGAATACGTAATGTTATGGCCGAATTTACATAAATGTAATTTTGAGTCAATTGATTTTGTTGTGTTTCTGTCATAAGACATTGTTATGTTTCAATTTTAAGCTATAACTTCTAGAAAGTTTTCAGTCCAAGGATCCAGTAAGTGATTTCAGTAAATTATTCATTTCGAATGGGAATTTGGCCTCAAAGTACATCCTCTCTCTTATTCTGGGATTGTTTTGGAGCAGCCCAAGCTGTATTATTCTGAATCAGGCACTGCATAAGCTATGATATGCAAACTACATCTCTTAGTTGGATAAAGAAAACCAGTGTCGCACTAATGGTAGTAGTAGTTTTGATGGATGATGATTGCAATCAAGGTAAAGACCAGCTGTTCCTTAAATTCACCTGAGCTCATTATTATTGATGCATAAACAACCGGCACACTGATTGCTAGCCACCTTTTCTTGATGTAAAAATTGGCGCCACCATTTGTAAATGCTAGCTGGTAATCTAGCTTCCGGTCTCATTTGCGTCCAGCTATTTTTAGCTGTACAAAACAGTTATTTGATATTAAAAAGCATAGTCTTAGTATATTATTTTAATGTATTATCTTAATTATATTATATATATATTAATTATATACAATTTTACCATAACTGCACATTGTTATCATCCTCGTTATTTACCTAAAGCAGCTGATGAACCGGAAGCCTCACCCATAGGCTTACTTCCGCGTTGAGGAAAAAGGTGGATTGCATTGTATTTTTGCATGAACATTTCTATATGCTCTAAATGCATGTCCTCTGAGTGTGCTATAATCGTTTGTAACATTCTAACATACTATTTAAAGATTCAAAGTATCGCTGTATCACTGTTTTCACAAAAACAAGCAGCCAAACTGTTTTCTACATTGAAATGTTTCTTGAGCAGCAAATCAGCATATTATGTGACTTTAGAAGTAATGGCTGCTGATATATAAACTTTGCTATTGCAGGAATAAATGATATATTATGTACTTTAAACATATTTAAATACAAAAACTGATTTATAAAATTGCTATATTTCACAATATCACTGTTTTACTCCCAAGATTACTTTCTCCCAAGGTTTTTTTTTTCAGTTTCTGTCACTGGTGGACTTATTTTATTTTATTTTATTTTATTTTAATTTTTTATTTTTTTTGGCACTTTTACCTTTTTGCCTTGCTAAGTTGGGGACAATTTTTGACAATTAATAATATTAATTTGACTGCTCATACACTATTGGATTGAAACTGAATTTAGGCCTGTCACAATAAGGACTTTTTGTTTTGCGATATATTGCCCAATAAATAATTGTGATAAGCGACATTATTGTCATTTTAAGACCATTTTATGATGTATAATCCTAACAAAACCGCATAATAATGCAAGAAGGCCTTCACACTTTCAATGGACAACAAGCATTTAATTCTTAAAAATATTTAGGTCATGCAAATTAGGCATTAAAATAAACGTGGAACTTGACTAAATAGCAAATGCACATATTCTTGCAAGTAGAAAAAAGACAAATGCACAAAGAACTTTTACTATAGATTTTTACTATAGATTTTTCCCTGATTGAATGATTTTTAAATGTAAATATAATGGCCAATATATTGCATCACCAAAAATGATTGAGGTCATGTACATATATTGTGAGATAAGTTGATATCTTGATTATTGCGACAGGCCTGACTGATTTTAGCTGGTTGGTGACTGAGCTGTTTTCTCCAGAGCTTCTATATCAAGCTCATTCCATAATTTACACAGTTATTGAACCAACAATGAACTGATTCCAGCCGAATAATGACTGCTTACTGTTGTCTTTCCGAGTTTCTTTACAGCAGGATTGAATTCCGAAACATTATTTAACTTGTAATCATTGTGAAACAATCTGTATTATAGAAAGCACTATAAAAAATAAAGATGACTGGACTTGAATGGAAAGAAGAATGAGCTTGAATGAACAGTACATAGAGTGTACTTTTGCAGTGGTCACACTCTTATCAGGTGTCTGTTATTGGTCTGGTTTCAGAGCTTATTTGGCAGGAACACAAGCATTCTTCAGCCCACGTTTCCACAGATACAGGTCTCTGCAACAAGGCCATGCTTGACCTGCTTTTCAGTACTGCTCTCTGCTTTTGAAAAGAAAACATGAAGAACTTGAGCTCCGAGTGTGTGAGCTTTGAGGACATACTGCTTATGATAATGTCTTGAAATAGAAGCAAGTGTTGCTTATGAGGCTTTTTCTCAGTCTCCCTGGTGTGTTGTACCTTATCAGCAGACTAATAGATGTTCGTTATTACCTCAGCTTGTGAGAAGGAATGTGTTGCCATGACTTATCCTCTTACAGGGGCTTGTTTCTGGAACATTCTGTGTGTGTGATCTCATATTACATCAAGAAAATAACAAAGTCGAACACTTGTGCTGCAACAGGTTTGGTATTGATGGGAAACTTTAACCTGAACTTGAAATAATGCTCTAAAGCCCCCAGTGCTGCGCGCTCAATCAAGCTTTGTTTGGCAACGTGCTAAATCATCATAAGTTGGTTATATGTTTGACTCAATAGGTGGTGTGTGAAATTCTCTAAGTTGCTATTTTTGTGCATAAGCCTATTGTGTGGTAAAAACTAGTTAAATGATTAATTGTTGAGTAAGTGTGTTGGTCAAGGCACATGTAAGATTGACATTCAGGTTCGAGTCTTGCTTGCAACATTCCCTTTTCCCATTCCCATTAAAATAAGCAAATTTACACAGCTTTATTTTGTTTAAGAGATCTATACAAATATGAACTTACTACAGCGATTTTAAGAAATGGAGCACTAGAAGGTCTTACCCTGTTGTTGTTCATTTGCAGGCGGAGACTAATATCCCAGCGTTCCTCACTGGAGACTCTGGAGGATATTGAGGAGAATGCCCCTCTACGCAGGTATTACCAGCAGGATTGTTATACATGTGTGATTCTGACAGATTGCGATAAATTATTGCTTGGGTAACCTTATATAATTGTTCTTTCAGTTAACATTGTGTAAGTCTTTTTACTTTGAAAGCGATATATTAAAAGTCATTTCAGTGCTGTTGAGAATGATTGTCTGCATAGTTTATGTTTAACACGATTGTTTTATTTACTCTTTAACAAGACTGGTATCTTCAGACGTATTCTGATTTAGTAACAGTGCTTCAAGTTAGTCACAGTAGGATAAAAACAGTGGAAGAAAAACACGTAAGGTCAGAAGTCAAGTTAAAACTGATTTACCTAGAACTTTTCACAATACACATTGTTTCAGAGCAGCTTTCCAAAAAATCTTAATGTTAAGAATAGTATCTTGTGTGCAAAACATTTTGGATTCAGTCTCCTTAAAATAGAGACTTGTGAATGTACTATCATTTAAATAGTTTTTTTTAAATTATTATTTCAGAAATTATTTTTATGTATGCTGCCCCCTTCCCCGTTTGTTTATGTTCATCTGAAGACAATAAAAAGTTGATCACAAAAAAAAGATTTTTGAAATTTGCTCTGTATTTTTTTGAATGAAATCACTATTTCTTTTTCAAAATGAACAGTATTGATGCTGCTTTGTTTTCATCAAGATGCCGAACTTTATCTGGTTCCCCCCGACCAAAGAGTTTCAAGAAGGTCCATTTCATCAAAAACATAAGACAGCATGATATGCGCAATGGAAGGTACGCTCACAGCTACCCAGCAGCCCACACACACACACACACATCTCACAGAAAACAGCACCCACACATCAAGTCTTTCAGCAGAAGACTCCCCCTGAATTTATTAATAGATTTTTCCTGGTTCTCAGTTTGTTTTTTTATGTGAAATTTGCTAGAATATCTCCGTTTTTAATGAATTCATCCCTGGATAATAATGCACATTGCATTTGCAACCATCATATTTCTTACTATTTTATAAGGTCATGCCATTTGAATATAATGCATAATATTGTTACATACATTCTTCTTTTCATAAACAAGACCACTGGAAGTTGTAGAAGCTTGAGGAGTTGTTCATTACTCTCATGCAGATGTTAATCAGTGTGTGTGTGTGTGTGTGTGTGTGTGTGTGTGTGAGAGATATTTTTTATCTCTAACAAACTCTCTGGTCATTTTAAGGTGATAGTATAAGCATTCTCTCTCTTAAACTCAAATATTTGGGGAATGTAATTATTATTATTATTATTTTTTTTTAAATAAATGATTATAGAGTGTTAGCCAGATGCCCTTATTCATCTGAATGGGATTTTGATTGGGTGTGTTGGAAAACAGTAGGTCGACCAGCTTCGTTTTTTTTTTCTTTAGGCAATCAAGAAAATCCATAAAATAAAAACATTTGCAGCCCTCCAATGAAGTCGCTGTTTGATGTGTTCTTTTTCTCTTGGCTGCACTTTGATCCAGCATATTTTTTATTCTGTGCTTTAGATCAGTTAGCAGCAGCTGATGAACTTCAGGAGGAAATATAAGAACTCGAAAAGCCTTGTCAGAATATTATCCTTGTTTGGAAACGCGTTCGGTTCTCAGTGGTCTCAATCAGCTTTTAATTTACTTCAAAGATTGTTTTTACAAGCAATTTGGCTTTCTTTTTGTTTTCTTCTGATCTTTACTGCATATTCATTTAGATGCATTCCTACGTTACATATGACACACTATTTCATACCAGTTATTTACTGTGTATCTCTTCATCTTTGCCTATGGTCCTGACCTCTATATTGACAGAGTTCACTTCAATTAGTATCATTTTGTCTTTATAGGATAGTCCTTATCAGTGGCAGAAGATCCTTCTATAGTGTTTTTTCTGTCCTGCCCTATCGAGATTGTAGCCAAACAGGGTATGTATTCTTCAGCATGCAAATCTTCTTTTCATTATCATCCTTTTTATCCATTGGCTTTCCAGTCCTACCATTTTCTTTTCCTAGCCCCCATTAGTGGGTCCAAAAATAAGCATTCTGTATCCTCCTAAGTAATCCTAATTAAAAAAAAAACAAAACATCATATTTTACACAAAATCTATTATTAGGATTTGTTCTCATGTATTGAGTTGTTTTCAGACTCTATGCACAGATCGTTTGTTAAAAGTTTTGTATCATGCATAGCTCTCCTGATTTTTGGTAGTACGTGTGTAATTTAATTCGAAGAGACTGACCAACAAGCTTGGGCATGCTTTACATAGACCTCACCCTTACCTTTACTGCTTTCTTTTTCTCTAGAACAGGCTTTTTTAATGACTGGATCTGCAGCTATACAGCTATTTTATTGTCTAACTTGTAGTGGGACGTTTTTCTTACCTACACCTTGGCATTGCCTGCTTTTCGTTTAAAGCTGAAGCTTGTATTTTATTCTTGAATCCATTAAAATGGTTTCTTTTATTTATTTATTTTTTTTAATATGCAAATGTAAAGTAAGTAAGCCATATGTAGTTTTATTTATCTGAGAAGTAAGAGCTTTGTGATAGTATCTTGAAAACCTACAGCTCAATTTATTTTTTGCCTTTCCATTTAGTGATGCTAATAAAAATGACTTGTTTCAGCTTTAACATAGTTTTTGCTATTTAGAGTTAAGGCCTCCTTTAAAAAAAAATACATTTAAACAGTTCAGCTTGCTTTGAACATAAGATTGGAGACTCTTTGCTGGGTTTGTTTTTAGGGATAGAAACCTGAAGGAATCTCAATGATTGGATTTATTACTGTCTGAGATTAGGCTTTGCGGAGGATGGTGTAGACCTTGAGTCCTGCTGTGTCTGTATTGACATACTTTATTTATAATGCCTTACTCCTGAGTGGCTAGATCTTGTGCATTTCTTTTCTTCATTCTATTCACTACTAAAAAAAGAGTTAATATGCATGTGAATAATTTGTGATACAGATTGTGAAAGTGTATATTAGCTGGACAAAGGGCAATTTTGAATCCATTTAAACCTCCTTTTTATGGCTACACTTGCATTTATTGAGGTACTATGGAAAGCTGATAAAAGCCTTGTTGAGATAAAAGCTTCTCCGTATTATAAATGTATGGTATATGGAAAAATACAGACCAAAAGTCTCAGACCACAAGTGAAAATGCATCATTGGCGTAATGGTTAAAAATGACTTTTTTGGTTAATCTAACTTTTTATACATGGTGAATTTATTTATTTTATTTTTTTTTTATGTTAGCTACTTTGCTTGAGCGATTGATTCAATTTGACCTTGAAATGTTGAATGCTTCTTTGTTTTGCGAACTCTGAGATTTGGACCCCTTTGTATATAGTATTATATAACTTCGTCTGCTTAGTTATGCATTCAGTATGATGAATGGCTCATGGCAAAATTCAGCTTGATTTATTCCATTGATGTTTTGGCTTGGCCGATTGGCAGTAAAGTGCACAGTATTGACAGAGCAATCTAAGAGGGGTTTCCTGGATAGAGTGCCAAGTTTATGGACATGTTCTGCTTGCATCAGCGCCACCAGTGGCCAGAGAGTGTTAGACGCTCACGTGTTCCTGATTGCTTGAGTGCTAACAAACTAAAACACTCACAAGGTTTATGTCAGCAAACTAAAGAAACGAGTCAGGAGAACTGATAATTAGCTGTGCACAAAGTGGATCTAGGAGTTTCCTTGGACTCCTCCTGAAAATCTGGTTTTGTTTTTTAAATATTCATATGAAAGCTCTCAAGGGCACCCGTTCCTATTAGTTCTTGCCTAATGCTTTTCCATTCACCAAGCTGTTTGAAGGGCTCCTGTGCACATTACCTATAACTGCTCTCTATCCTCATGGGATCTGAGATTATGGATACATCACTAAACATACTCTGTTCTAAAGTTCTGTCTGTGGTCTACTAATGCTTCTAAGTCTGCACACAAATAGGTTAATTATGTTGTAGTATTTTTGATCTGCAAGCAGCCAAATTAAAGTGACCACTAAAACAGAATTTTTGGGATTTTACTTGTGTGTATTTCTTTACAACCAATGTTTTTGGAAGGTTTTTTAAAGCTTAAATAATTTCAGCAGACTGGCAAGGCAACATTTTTCATTTATGTTACGATAATAACCCTTGTAATATTAATAAAACCTGCCATAGTGGTTGAAATTGAATACAGCTGAGATGCAAAAGATTTCTTACATTTTCATAAAAATTCTTGCCATATAAGAGGCTGACTGATCTATTTGTATTATTCCTGGACCCTGAAAATAACCTATATGTGCCATCCATCCATTGACATTGGGGCATGAGATATTAATATTGCAATTCATTTTTTACTTCATTTGTTTGATGTTGTAACCACACTGTCATTGTATGATACATTATTTATACATACATTTAATTCAGTAAATAATGTTGTAAAATACCATTTATTTCATCAGAGTTCATTGTGTAAGTGTAGAAAATGGTCATCGGAACAATGTTTGGCATATGATTTTGGATTGTACCGTGTTTGGTTTAATAGCATAATGTTTTTTTCCCCCTCTTCCTCTTAAAGCCAAACATCTAAAATGTTAGTACTTAAGCTGAATAAAAAATAATATAGCCAAGCAGTGAGAGCAGCAGGTTATGGTGGCAAATGGTGTAGCAGCAGGTTAAGTACGTTTGCCAGTACTGTTTATGAAGGGACTCTGAGATGTTCTCTTGCCCCAGCAGGGATGTGAAGGCGGAAAGCGGACGCCAGCGACACCCCTCGGGTGGCATGAGTGCCAAGGAGATGGTGATCGGCCTGGAGGGTGTTGAATTGGGTGCAGATGGCAAGGTGAGTGTACAAACCATTACAGATATTTAACAGATATTTTTTAATGTCTGTTTTCACCTTCCTTTCTGTATGTAAATGTATTTGATGGCCACTTTTGTGGGATACTTGTTGAGTATTTGACTACCGTTTCTGTAAATGTCTACACAGACAGTGTCGTACACACAGTTCCTGTATCCAACCAATGTGCTGGGTCGTCGAAACACCATCGACTCCACGTCATCTTTCTCTCAGTCTCGCAACGCCAGCCACCGCAGCCTCAGTCTGGCACGTGCCAACAGTAACCAGAGTAGCCTTGATACCGGTGCGTGTGCCAACAACTTGTCATGGCTCTTTCATTTTGCCTCAATCTCCCTAATACGTCCCGACAAGGGGCCGCTTGTTTAGTTTTAATGAGCATTTTGGTAAGACCTCTGTTTAATAATGAGTTATTTATTATGCACCCTTGAGCAAGGTCATAAACGTCTTGGTATCAAATGCTTACCATACAGTTGCTTCTCTAAATGTAGAACTATATTTATATATTATATGTATTTGAAGAGTTTGTTTGCAAAAACAGATCACTCAGTTTTTAAAAATGTTCTGGAATCATGTTTTTCATTGTGCAATCCAATTAATCTAATAAAAATCTAAAAATACTAGCCAATTAACACAATATAACATGATTTAAAAAAACAATAACTGAGTTATCTGTGTTTGCAAATAAACTTTTTTATTTGTTGTTAGTATTATGTGAACTGAGCACGAATTATTTGCCCTCTCTTTTCTCATAGGGAATGAACTGGGAGATTTCAGGGAGTACGACCCCAATCTTCTGGATGACCCGCAATGGCCGTGTGGAAAGCACAAAAGAGTGCTGATCTTTCCTTCATACATGGTAAGTTATCACTTAGCAAGACTGATTCACAAGTGATTTGTTACAACTGCATATTTAGTTGGAAATTGCTCTTTCGTAGCTTCGGACAAAGGGTATTCAGACGTTTTGTTTCCGAGGAATATCAGAACTCTTTCCTGAAAATGTAAATAGAGCTGAATTTCATGTATGTAGATTTATTTATGCTGTTTAATAAAATAATGTTGTATTATTTATACAGAAGCCAAAGTGAATTAAAATATTTCTTTGACATTTAGTTAATAGCATATCTTTTAAAGGGGTAATACAAAGGGAATTTTCCACAAGCTAATAGGATTCTTTAGGATCTTAATGGAAAGTTTGTAATATAGATTGCTTTAAAATTTCTCAAAGATAGTGTAAAAAACGCTCATTTTACCCTGTCAAAAACAGCTCTTTAGAGATCACTCTGTTCTGTGTACTTCCCCTTTAAATCTTCACGAGCTCCG
>JAUMHQ010000045.1:2058107-2071234 GCA_032361165.1 Enteromius paludinosus | reverse complement strand
GAGCTTCATCATGGTACCAATAATGCCTGATTGCATCGGTTTGGATTTGTCAACCCAAAACTAATCCTGTAACTCTGGCTTTGTTTAGCCACCATCATGGTACAGGCCCCTGTTTTGTCCAGTGACTCAGGACGAATCAGACTATAGACCAAGTCAATCTTCTGTCTAAACTCTTAAAATAGTCCCAGCTTTTCCCCAGCCACTGCTAGTACTTTTTCTTTTGGACAGGCCAAGGGTAATTTTAGATAAGAAGTGAAAGCGGTTTCACAATCGGTAAAGCTTTACAAATTGAGAATCTATTAGAAAGCTGATGCTATTCTTTGACATTGCAATCAGAAATAGAAACAAATGAGCTCAACTACAATCACTTGGCTACCAAACACTATGATGTTTGTCGAAGGTTACTAACATAGAAGTGAGCAATCCTATTCTGACTCACGGTCATTCACAGGAGCCAAAATTAGGTTAAAAGACCACTACATAAGGGGGGAAAGGGATTTATTTGGATTAAATGTTTCAGATTTGACGTAAAATATTAAGAGTTTGGTCAAACAGAGTGGGACACTTTCAAACAACATGAAAAATAATTACAAAAATTAAATAAATTGAATCCTGTTTTATTGAGGGAAAAAAATAAATGAAAGCAAAAGCCCATGAACTTGACTTTATGTCGCGGATAATCCCCTTTCTGCGTCTATTTTCAGTCAACATGGAAGCCTTGTTGTATCTCAAAACCTTGTGAGACAACTTACCAGCCTAGACAGCTATTTTGGCCATCACAAACCTAAACTTTCTAGCATTTGGAACGCGCCCGAAACAAAGCAGCCTAGACAGGTGGCTCGATAGGCTTTGGGAGTCATCCAGTGCGTCCTAATGCAAATGCACATTTGACTCATCCTGAGAGGAAGCAGCTTAAACAGAAAGAACCTTTAAAAACAGCATCAGCAGCAGTTCTAGTCTGCTAAAAGCTGATCTAGCATATCACATCATGTGCTGCTCTGTAAATCTGCACAGACTGACAGATGATTCACATTATGCAGCAAAGCGTATTTCCTCTGTCCGCGACCTTCGACTGGGGCCCTTATAACGACAAAGATAACGTTACATGCTTTTAAAGCCAAGCCGTTGACTTTAGACGTAATCTGACAACTCTTGAAAACTGTCAGGCTGGCTGAAGTTTGCGCTAGGCTACACGTTAGACTAGCAACACTCACAACAACAAATAACCGCCACACTTACCCACTGTGAAAATAAAATGACGGTCCATAAAAGACAGAAAAGCTGTTTTCTCCCCGGTAGAAACATCGCTCCTCTGACTCCAGAGCTCTTCTCTAGAGTTACTCTCATCTGTTGGGTTGAAGCTCACTTATTTCCTGTTTTCAAACGCAGTCCAGCCTTAAACCTTCCTCTTACTGGAAATTGGTGGGATTCAGACTTCCTGCCACCTACCGGTACAGAGTGTGTAATGCTGAGCCACTGAGAGATTCAAAGGCTTTTGTTTAATGTAGTGATGACATCTAGTGGAGGAATCTGAGAACTGCACTTAGTATGGCCACTGCATTACTCATGAATATTAATTAGCAAGATGACGTTGTTCAGGCAGGTCTAGTTGATTTGCTGAAAGGCTAATGTTACGACTTGACGCGTGATTGACGATATTAAATATTCATGAGCCAAGCCTGTTCCGTTGAATGCGTCATGTTTTGAAACTATGTAAGTATTAGGCCAAATAATTAATTTTCAAAATCTATATGAAATCTTTATCTATCTCCAGTGAAACAAAAGGCAACTAAAACTTTAAAAGTATGCTAACTTTTTGGTGTTTTTTTTAATGAATATAGTATATTTTGTAGGAAAGATTGTCATGTTTATAGTTAAGTGATAAATGATTTATGTATTGATTAATTATTTACTTTCTATGTTTATTTTTGTTATTTTTTATTTATTTTAGTCCACCCAACTATAACTTACTACAACTTTATTTATTTGTTTATTTTTTTATTTGATTTAACCCTTCTGTAACAAGTTAATTAAATGACATGTCACACACGCCGCTATTCTACATAGCCACGCCTCCTGTCAATCACTCAGCACGTCACTCGTCTCATCTCATTCACCGCAAGCACTTTTAGATTTACAGTGTGTTCTTAGATATTTTTTTTTCACAACAGCTCAAGAGACTTTTAGACATTATATTTTTATATTTTATTATAAAAATTATATATTTTTTAAATTATATTTGCCATTATATTTTTTGCTCTTTTGCTTTCAACAAAAATCAATCCAAACAGCTACTGTTTTGCGTCTCTGAGCAACAGGTGTTTCGTTTTTGGCTCGCTTCAATCGTAATGACTCATTTATAAAGAGTAATTTGCGATTTTAATTTCGGTTTTTCCGCCTTTTTCATCTTTGACATAATTAAAAAAATCAGTACTTAACATTTTATATTTAATACATCAATATAATATTCATGCATTTGAAACTGCAGTTAATTAACTAATTAATTAATTTTGGATTAAACAGAAAATACACCTAAATGCAACTTCAGATACAGCCCAATGTCTTATTATTCTGTTTTACTGATTAAATATAAGAATTTTACTCAAAAGATAATGGACACTTTTAGGAAAAAAATAACTTTATAAAAGTAGAAATTCCCATAAAAATAAGTTTAAACATATTGGAATAGATAAACTTCTCTCAGCGTGAATTAAAAAAGTGAAATAACTTGAGTTTATTGAATTAATAAACAAACAAACTATGTCTTCTCTATTTCCAGTTTATAGCGTGGATCATTCATTGCAACATTTAATCTACTTTATGTTTAAGAATCTTGCAAAAATAATTTGTGCTACTACTGCCTGCTGACTTGTTTAATCCTATATTATTAATTTAGGAGCTTAAACATCTTAAGAAAAACAAATTTAAGTCAGGAAAATAAAATGTTTGCTTGGGGGAGTAACTTTATGCCCCCGAACCCCCCCATGTTTTATTAATGTTTATAATGTCTGGCTCCGCCCCTGCTGCACCATAAAGCACATACAAACACACAGACCTCGTGTTTAGAAAGAAAAGCCATATAAGCTAATTTGTGCCTATAACCTACTTAATTTCCAAAATCCAGTACCTTATAAACCACCAAAACATTGCTGTTGTTTTTTACCTTGTGTAATGTTCACACGTTTGTCATCATGAAAGTGGGTGATTTGCATAACTGTTGAGTTCAATCATAACTGTTGATTAGAATTAATGATTAAAACAGCTTTGATGAAATTAGCCCAGATTGGATTGGAACTGATGGTGTCACAAGCAATTCACAAGTGCAGACCAACTCTAATAAAACAAATCTTTATTGATTTTACTTCTTATATAACAAAAGACAAGAAAGAACATTGTCACTGTATTTTGAGAGCAAATGCAAATTCTGAAAGGAATGATCAATGCAAGAAGGATAGTGAATTTAAGATATCCAACCACAATTCTTTGTTTTGTGCAACATAGCTATCATAGAGATCAAGATATGTTCTGTCTGTGAGATATGTGTCAGATTCATTGAGTTACTATAACAGAAGTCAATATACAGGAAGGTGAAATCACATGACGAACAAACAGAAATGGAATATATGAGTGACCCCATATGTGTTTTTTTTTTTTATGACAATGGATAAAATACTCTGTTAGATACAATAATGCAAATGTCAGCCATATATTACAGTTCTGTACAAGTACCAGTCATTTGTTGACTTTTGGACGGAGCTGTATCTATCCATGCATGGAACATCGTCACAGCCCTGTTCACACAGCCAACATTTCCAGCAAAAACATGTTAAATCTTGCATTTAACTCAGATTTGACTTTCATTCACAGCAGAGAGGAATTAAACAACCTCTGACTTCAGCCTACGTAGTGTTTCTGAAAAGTATTTGGACACATGAGCCACTATTAAAGATGAATAAATGGTTTTGGATTTGCCAATACAACTCCAATACGAAAGCATTAATGTAAATCAATATATAGGTTTTTCAAATATGAAGTAGTAGATACACAACCTTTCAAATGTTTGGGATCTTGGGTTTGGGATTAATAAAAAAAAAAATAGGTAACACTTCAGAATAGGGGGTCAGAATAATGCATTAGTTAAGCATTAATTAATGGTTAATTTGTTCACAATTAAGCATTAGTTGAGCAAAAACACACAACTAATTAATGATAAAAATGTTAAGTTAATCATTAATTACTAGTGTGTTTTTGCTCAACTAATGCTTCATAGATATTTCATATCTAATGTAATGGATTTGTAATAGTGACTTAAGTGTCCAAATACTTTGATGCAACTATATCTTTAAAAGTTCTATGATTACAGACAGAGTAAAACGGTGTAATTTGCCTGCTCATTTCAAACTTTATTAACATGACTGAAACCAGATTACTTAAAAGCAGTCTTTACTTGTGTCAACAAGCTTGCATCACGATATGCCATTTCGGCACACCAGCACGTTTCCACTGGCATCAACGTGGGATCCATATCCTGTAGTCATTCGTAGCTATTTGTGCCATTTGGAGAGAGCCACAGTTGTTCGATCCAACCAAGTCTAGCTCAGAACAAAACAAGAGTGTTTGAAAGGTAGCCCATGTTAAGAAAAGCTTGTTCTGTCCTTGATGGCAGGCATAACTGTCTGACAACTCTGCAAAATGTATAAATAGATGTCCTTCCATCTTTATTTACTGTAAAGTGGCTCTTCTCCATAATGTGCTAGTGCACTTCCAGCCCCATGTATTCTGCATTTTCCGCAGCCGGCAAGTGGCCGTTGGTGTGTGTTTTGAGCTCCAGGGGGCAGAAGTTCTGCTGATAGTCTGGGTTGTCCATGCTGTTTTGGGGGTTGAAGGCCTGTGCGCTGAAGAATGGCTGTCTGGAGAGGAGCTGCGTGTGGGATGTGTTCAGATACTCATGGGCAGCAGAGGCGGGGCTCTTAAAGCAGTTCAGGTACTCTTCTTCAGTTTCGTCCAGCGCTGATGAGGAGTGTGGAAGTGTGCGGGGGGGTCCGGGGTGTTGGTATATCGGGTTAGTCATGCTGGACATTAATGACTCATTCTGGTTGATATATTCTGTGAAAGAAAACAATATGGGGTTAAATACTGTAAACAATTTATTCTATCAGTTGTTTTAATTAGCAGTTCATTAAGAATTACATGCAAAAATACCCTAAGGGTATTAACATCTATTAAAGATATTGGCACCTGAAATCATTTAATTACCCTTATGACCTATGCAGGCTCTTAGGGAAAATGGTGATGAAAAAGAATTAGAAGGACACATGATATCCCAATGCTTTTGCTTTTCCTCATGCAAAACATTTATGATCCCCCAGAAACTTTGTGTTCGCAAGTAAAAGTTTTTTGAATGCCTGAAGAATTTATGTTCGCTTGAGAACGATTTGTGAGAAATTTTGCATTAACTTTTTGCAACCCCCCTCAAGAAATATTGTGTTTGTTCACATAAAATTAGCTTTTTCCAGAGAAACATTTTTAGAATGTTTGCATTTCCCTAAAAAACATGGAAGTGTTCGCTTCCAAAAGTTTGGTATTCCTTCAAGAAACTTGTGAGTAAATGCAAAGTTTCTGGGGGGAATGCAAAACTTTTGCAAACAAACAAAACATTTCTTGAAAGAGTGCAAAACGTGTGCCAATGTACACAAGTTTCTTAAGAAAATGCATTTGCACACAAACGCAAAGTTTAACACGGTACGTCCTGATTTTGCTGAGTTTTACGTGTTCCTGGGTTAACATATTTTGAAATAATTTTAGGTTTAGGGGCGGGGTTAGGTGTAGGTAATTCATATCAATTCATACAAATTGGCAACTCGTAAAATACTTACGATTTAGCAAAAATCGTATGAACTCGTACAAGTGAGTTCATACAAATTTGTACGAATTAGCCACCTCGTAAAATATGTACGAATTGCTGTGAGATCGGGCTGGGAATTCCTGTCCTCATTCAGCATATTTTCATTTCAGGAAAAATTGCAATAGATAAGATGATAATATGTCTCCCAAAATCTGAGGCAATTTGAACAAGTTAAACACTTCAACTCCCTAAAGTCTTTCGAAAAACCCTCCAGCCTTTGCTCATACCATTCCACCCTGGAGCGGGCTGGAAGTCTCCCTCGTGGAAGCGTTCTGTCGGATCTGGGATGTAACGCAGAACCATGCTGTTCTCCCTTCCTGAGAAACCATTCTGAGAAAAAAAAAAGTATATTACTTAGCAAGTGTCATCATTGTTAAACCAGTTTAATTTCCTGTAGTTGTCAATAGGTGACTGGTTAGAAGATTACAAAAGCACAGCTGGGTACAGTTGCGTAACAAGTAGGCCTTTGTCCTACATTTTATTTTTATATTGTGGGTGTTTCTTCAGCTATGCAACTTTTATGTTCAGGTTGAGCAATTCTTATTAAAAATATCATATTTTGACCCCAAATATGAAAATACACCATAAAAAGAACAGTTTTTCAGAAACTACGATCATTTCAACAGACCATGTCAATATTTATTTAAGGAATTATTTATTATTAATTATTTCCTCCATGCCATTTACACTAAAGATGCCTTGGTTCTAGTACATTTGTTGATATTAACAATAAAATAATGTATAACAATTGCATGAGGAATTCTTTAAAGGTGTTTTAACTCTGAAATGCACATGCTATAACAAGTGATACTGCAGTCTTATTATTCATTAGATTTTCTCCTGTTTACTTAGTTAGTTTATTTACTTATTTGGGTTGTGTAAGTTATTAGTTAGCAATGTGATACAGTCTTCATGTCTGACTTTTTAGGCTTGTCTTGATAATTTGGATAATGGAGTTCCCCAAGGCTCCATTTTGGCCCCTGTTCTGTTCTTCGTATTATTGTTCTCACTTGTGGATAATATTTTTTTAATGAAGCACAGGGTATATTAAATTTCTATGTAGATGACACCTCAAAAGTCTCAAGGTTCTTTAGCCATGTGCCTGTCTCATATCAAGTCATGGTTTTCTTAATATATAAATTCTCTTTTACCATTTGAATCCACATTCATCAGTTTGATCTCTGAGTTGATCTGAACTAAGACTGAAGTTGAGAAATGATTGTGTTGTTTCCATCAGTGGAGCAAAATGTTGATATACTGTAGTTTTCTGGTTTCCCCCTAATTAGTTTAATTTCAGCCTGAATTTAAATCTATTAAAAAAAGCCTATAATTTTACCCAAACTTATAACTTCTCTTACAGTATAAAGTAAATCCCTTTTTACTGTTTTGATGTATCCTCCCTTATTTAAATTGACCTCCCTAATTGAATACACACTTTGAATATTTGTAACATTCATTTCAACATGGTTTGTACAGCACAGTACTGTTTATAAATAAAATGTGATTTAATTTGATTTGATATGAGTATTGAACTTACCCCATGTTTGCTATGACAGTTCCCAATGCTGCTGTTGAGACTCTGAAACAAAACAAAAGTAACCATGAACACATTTTAATATAAGAGCGCTTTACAACTACTGATCTCCTTTTGAAGACCCCTGTGATAGGTCTGTAGTAGTAATTACTTTTTTGTAGTAGTAGCATTACTTTCAGTCCCTCTTTGTACTATGCTTAATCCATTCAACTGACAAAAAAAAGATAATTACTGAGAATGGGAAAAATCTTGTAACGTATAACGTATTTAACACCACGTGCACTAAACAGGCCTGTACCTGTACAAGGAGAACAGAAGCCAGCCTTCCTGAGGCTCCTTAAAACCTAGTCAGCAGTTCACGAAAGCATGTCATAGGTTTTCTTTTGCAAAACACGTTCATAAAACAGAAAAAAAACATACGCTAAATAAGCTACCATCTGTCAGAGAAACTATAGCCTTAAATGGCTATGCCTCAATGACTGTGTTATATAAGACTCCGTCTGAGCTCAAGGCCTGCGTTTCTGCCAAAAAAATTTTAACAAGTGTTGCCCGCGAAAGCAATCAGACTTGAAAGGCTGAAGGAGCTTTGCACGCACTTAGAGGCAGGCGCGAGGCCAGGAAACACTCAGAACGCTGAGGCCTGGCCAGTCCTCTTGGACAGACGTGCTTTGCTTTTCTGCTGCGGAACGGTCATTAATCAGGAGCCAGCTGGGAGGAAGCGGGGGAGAAGGTGAAGAGACAGAAGGACAGCGGAACAGGAAGTGGGTAAAGGAGTCCAAAAGAAGACGAAAATCAGGCCAGGTACATACTGTACGCCTCTGCAATGTGAACTTTCTGTCCTTTTGAGCGAAAGCACACAACACTGTCATCAGATCTGATATCGCCTCCAGTCAATGCATTATTGGTCCCGAGGGGACTGCTCAGCTCTGACAGATGTTTTAAATTGTGCTTTTCTATAGGGCTATTGCATTCATTTAGTATGCAATATAGTACCATTTAATATTGGATGTATGATACATATAACTCTATATTTTATTTACTAAGTACATACCACTGCAGTTTCCAACAGAAATGAATACTAGAGTTGGGAAAACAGGAAGAGCTTGTTTTCTTTTTTTACACAGTCATGATTACAGCTCTGTGTTGTTTCACTTTCCAAATGTAAAAAGCTTGCTCGTTAGCTCAGCTGGCAAGGAATTGGACCTAAGCCCCGTTCACACTACACGCGACAAAGCGACGCAATCCCATTCATTTCAATGGAGAGTTGGCGATTTCTGGTGACAAGAGCGACAGCGGCCGTGAGCGACCATTGGCGACCGGATGTGGGCATGTCCAGCGATGCAACAAATTTGAGAATCTCTTAACTTTAACTTTATCTTAATCTCTTAACTCTTAAACGCACGCAATGGAAAAAAGTACTCTGTTTATCATTCATTTTTGTTTGTATGTATGGACTCGGTGTATATTTATATTATATTCAGTCATTTGCCTCCAAAATGTTTGTATTTAGCGGCAAGAAACCTATTCGCTGTCAACAATGACGTTACTAAGAAACCAGTAATGAGAACGCCCACTAGCGACCTCATCGCCAGCCACTAGCGACATACAGAAGTGAGGCATAAGTGTGTGGAATCCTTGGGTACAAACCCCATTGTTTTAAAACATCACAGAGTATTAGAGATGTAGCATCACTCAACTGACATTTCAAGTCAGAACTGCAGCGACACGTTAAAAAACCAAAACCACAAAAAAGTACCATATCATCTGTTCTGGGAAAAACAAACAAACGTGGACATTTTACAGTGAATATGTCAAGAAATTCACATGAAGGTACCCAAAGGTACGTTTTCATCATGAGATTAGGTTGTTGTTGTTTTGTTTTGTTTTTTATTTCCTGGCTAATATTTGCTAATATTCATGCATGTTCTTAAATGTAAAATATAAAACAATATTAATAATTAATATTAACAAATTTAAAAATGAACATTTCTATTTAATTCTGTTATTATGATACTGTGATGCCTAAAATAACTTAATTCTTAACTATTTATTTTTTAGTGTTTTATTTAAAATGTATTTACACAAAATTTAATTCATTTTAATACTGGTCATTTAAGGTAGCAAGGCTGCATTTACATGATCAACAATTTGTTTCATTTAATTGAATTAATTGAAAGTTCAAAAGAACAGCATTTATTTGAAATATATTGGCTGTCTAGTAATCTTGTACGGTGACTTTGCAACCGTGTATCAGAAATGAGTTGGTATTTGAAATGACTAAATGTAAGCAAGGCATTTCATGAACTGAATACGGTAGCAGTAGCACTAGTAATGTGTATTTGTGTGCATTACCAAAGAGTGCAGCAGCTGCGTGCGGGAGGTGCTGGGGCTGCTGAAGAAGCTGTGATTGGGCACTAAATATTCGTCTGCATCCACAGCTTCATCCAGCTCTCCGTTCATTAGACTGCGGTAGAACTTGGAGTCAGAGGGACTGGGTAAATGCATCCGATCATCACCCTGCAAACAGAAAAACACCCATCAGTGATCATGCTGTATACGTGAGCAATTCTCCAGTGAAGAAATCAGATTTGGCCTTCTCTCACCTGAATGACAAGATAGCGAGGCGGGTCACGTGCCATTTTAGTAAACTCAGCGATGAGCTCCCTAAAGCGAGGTCTGCTCTCTGCATCGATCATCCAACCTAGATGAAAACAGTGATATGATGATAAAAGAGCTGATGAAAAAGGCTTTAAAATTGCAGTTGCATCATCTCCTAACACCCTAATGGTATCAACTTTATTTATATCGGCTGATATTTTTTTAACTGTGCATGCTCAAAATGAATCACTGAAAATATCAATATTATTAGTTTCCATGTCTGAAAACCATGAATTAAATGGGAAGAAAGTACTATATAATACAGCAATGATTCAAACTTACATTTGACCATTATCATGTACACATCAATGGTGCAGATAGGAGGCTGAGGAAGTCTTTCTCCTTTTTCTAGAACTTCAGCAATTTCACTTGCAGGAATCCCGTCATAGGGCTTCGTTCCAAATGTCATCAGTTCCCAGACTGTAACACCTAAAGTAGTGTGTCATTCAATACAAGTTTTCTTTTTTACACTCAAGTATATATAAATAAACTAAAGTAAAATATTTTTATTAAAAAAGAAATGGCATATATTTTTGACATTACAAAACTGTTCCTAACCATAACTCCAGACGTCACTCTGGTGGGTGTATGTCCTGTGCAGGATGGATTCCAGCGCCATCCATTTTATTGGCACCTTTTGAAGGACAGATATAGATGATTAGATGCATTCTAAAGATAAATGTCTGATTATTAGTAGGCCTAGCTTTATAGTGTTGAGACATTAAATTCATTACGTCATTCGTTTTTCTGATAGTTTATTCTAAAGCACTAATGTATTATAGTCATATACAAAGCTGCTACAAAAAGCGTTATACAAATAAATTTGACTTTAGGGACAGTTTTCGGTCTAATAAAATGATAAACTGCTTCAGAATGCCACTTTCTCAAAAAAAAGACACAACAGACCTTTCCACCATCTGCGTGATACTCCTTCTCATCGGCATTCAACAGCTTGGCCAGGCCAAAATCAGTGATCTTCACGTGCTGAGGGGTCTTCACCAACACATTTCGAGCAGCCAAGTCTCTGTGCACAAGATGCCGCTCTTCTAGGTAGCTCATGCCCTAATAGAATTTCAAAGAGAATTTTTAAAAATACAGATTTTAGATTTATATAAGTAAATATGACATACTCCTTCAGACTGGAAATAAAAAGTTACTGACAGAATAAAATTCGACTGTATAAAGTCCTTAAAGCTTATTTAAATGTTTTGATACATGAGTATTTACATCTGGAACTTCAATAATGCAATCATGAAAAGACCAAGTGTTAAGTGTTTAACAAATCCAGAACTGAGAACAATGACAAATGGATCTTGCACACTGCAACATGCTGCATTTAAAAAAATGTATACATGTATAAATTTCTATTATTTTCATACACAAATAGTATTTTTATGCATTTCACATGTAAATGGAAATTAAACTAGGGTGCCCCATCAATCAATAATTAAAATTCATTTTTAAGCTTAGTAATGAATACTTTTCATTAAAATAATCAATTTAAATAATAAATAACGCTGTATATTTGTGCATACGCATACACTATTTAAAAATGTATTAAAATACTTATCTTTAATAATTAATTTTACTGAGTACATTAAATTAATTGTCATTCAGTGATCTATTACAATGTATGAAATTTCAAATAAATGCAAACACTGCAGGCTTTAGGCCCTGTTGAAAAACCAACATATGCTGGTTTTGGAGCTTTGATGCTGGTTTAAGATGGTCATAAGAAGGTTTAAGCTGGTCCTAAGCTAGTACTGAGCAAGAAGGACTAGAGCATTGGACTAGCACATGACCAGCTAAGAACCAGCTTACACCTGCTCAAACCAGCATCCAAACTTCAAAACCTACCTAACCAGCAAATGCTGTTTTTTTTTTTAACTGGGAGTGCATGGATAAAGGAAAGAAAAACATTACATGGATCATTAGAATTGCTGTGCAAACTGATGATATTCAAACAAAAAGACAGTTGACAGTCGGTATTTAGTAACATGAAAGTATATTTGATCAAGCTGATCAACCATATCATACATTTTCTAGGAATATTCAGATCAAAGTTTCACTCAAAAAAGAACTGTTTCTCCCTCAGGAGTGAGGAGCAAATATGCCTGTCTGCTAAAAGAATCTTCACAGTCACTGATTTGCACTTCAGATATCAGATTAATGTTTTAAATATTTGTGAGTGGTACAGATCTGTGAGTGATATTAGCTATTTTTGGTTTCATATCACCAGCAAGTAACCTGGAAAGGTAGATCAGTTCATTCCAAGTTTAAAAAGGACTCCTTTTATTTTCTAGTGCAGCTTTAAATGCAACGTATGAATGTTTTCAACATTTTAAACCAGGCAGTGTTAACCTTACAGTAGTACTTAGCACGGATTACTCTCAGACTTTTAAAATTGTTAATCACTTGAATTAAAATTAAAATCATTTAATTTAGTATAGCCACCGAATCAGACTCTCAGCAGCAGACTTTAGTGACTTTTTACTTGGAGATCGTTCTGAGGATGAATACAGATTAAATACCGTAACAATGAATGGTAATTATGTAACCCCCTTTGTAATCATTAATATTTAACTCTAGTTAAATTACACGTTTATTCTCAGTAACTGTAACAGATTAGTTACATTTATTTTTTAAAGGCATAGTTCACCCAAAAATGAAAATTCTGTCCTCATTTACTCAGGTAGTTTCAAATCTGTATGAATTTCTTTGTTCTGCTGAACACAAAGGAAGAAAGTTTGTAACCAGGCTGTTTTGGATCACCACTGACTTCCACTGTGCTTTTTTGTTCCTACTATGGAAGTCATTGGTGACCAAAACAGCCTGGTTACAAACTTTCTTCAAAATATCGAGCCGAGGTCATTGGTGACCAAAACAGCCTGGTTACAAACTTTCTTCAAAATATCGAGCAGATTCGGATGCTATCACGCGATTTGAATGATTTGTTATCAGCCCATTCATATGGGTCAGTAGGGGCCTGCTGCACCTACTGGTAAAACTTGAAATTAAATTAATTATTCT
>JAUMHQ010000045.1:2003839-2035613 GCA_032361165.1 Enteromius paludinosus | reverse complement strand
GTGTATCAACTGCAGCGCATCTTAAAAACAGCTGATTGAGATTTAGCGCTAATCAAAGAACCGGCTTTACTAACGCGTTGCGCATGCATTAATCGACGATTAAATCCCCCAGCCCTACTATGCATGACTTGACATTTCTTTGCATCCAAAATGAAGCGATGACTTTACGGGTGATCAGCACTCTTATGCAGTCTGTGTTTCATTCATACTCAAAGCCAGAGGGCGCTCTCACGCATAAAGTTCAAAACGGACTCACGGAAGTAATAGCTTATGCAGGTAAAATAAAGCATATGAATAAAGCAGTGTGAATTGACATAGCATTTATTACAGTATAGGGACTATAAAACATATTTCATGCCTTATTCTGTGATAAAAAAAATATATATATTTTTAGAATTATGATTAGGTAAATACAGGAAAAATATTATACAATCTAGTTGATTAGTTACTGATTAGCAGTGTATTAGTTTCTTGGCAAATTAAAAGAAATAAACACAATAAAATAAGAAAAAAAACAAAAAACACTTCATTGGAAAAACTGATAATAAGTGTGTGCATTTGAATTTTTGCTCTAGCATCAACAAACAACACTAACTACTAGCATACGAAACAATAACCTTTGAGCCTGAGAGTTATTTCTGATGTATCGTAGGCATTTCTGCATTGAGAAATACACTGAGTAGTGATCTACGCTATACATACAGTAAGTAAAATACTTTTTTATAGAAAATTATTTCACTTGTTCGCACTTCCTCATTAGTCGTAATAAAATAGCATTTTGGTGTGCTGTCAGGGGCGAGCCAGGAGTTCGGTGAACCCCGAGCCCTAGTAGCGAGAGCCTAAGGAGGGCATGGCTCGGAGTCCGGCTCGAACCCTGCGTGCCCCCCGGGAAAGGAGCGAACGGAGGAGAAGGGGAAGGTGGTGGTAATAAAAACGAGATACGGAAGGGAAGGAAACTGGACCATTTATAGTGACGAGGTAAGGATCGGATTGGCTTACGAAGGAAGCGGGATTGATTAGTAAACGGTGCCATCTGTGACTAATCGTCAGCCCTTCCACCCGAAATTAGTTTGAAAACTTCATAATGAGTACAAACTTCATCTTATGTGAGTGTGCACCATTTCTATGACTATTTACAAAAACACAATTCATTTCTAAATGTAAAACCTTTTAGACTACTAAATGCACCTACAGAATAGACTCAATAGATATACAATTATAGATTTAATTCTACTAAAACCATTTCCAAGACAACAAAAAATAAGGGGAAGAGATCATTTTCCGCTCATAGAATACAGGGTCATTACCTGGAATTAAAGTCATGTAACTGAGTTAAAAGAAAATAAAACCACAGTCATAAGAAAACAGCAATGCTAATTTCTAATCAATGCTATAATATTTTTACCAAGTACTATCACAGGAGTTATCAATAGATTTTTATTTGCTTTCCTGATAACTGCAATTAATGACATGAAGGTGTAAAACGTCATGGTAATACAATATTTTATAATAAAACGTATTAGTTTTTAGAATATAAAATACATAAATATACATGTTTTTTTATTAAAAAATCATATTAAATTAAAATGTAAAGTTGCAAACCCCATTAATGGATAGCATTCATTTATGGTAAGTGATTACTTCTCCCATTTCTCCCTGGAGTTGCTAATGAGTTACTGTATAGCATCAAGTTTATCCCGACTTTGGCTGAATTTTTTACCGGAAGACTTGTTTTTTTCTCACAAGGATAAAGGCAGATGTTTTTGTAAAGTAATTTTGATGTCTCTGAATCATCCATCTTGAATCTAGAGCTCAAGGCTTTAGGTTTAAAGAGCAGTTTAAACCCCTCAGGACCACTATCCTTTTTAATGAGGAAAATAAAGCTTTTCCTCAGCTCTTCCTGTGCATTAAGCCCACACTTCCCTCTCCTGCTAGGACCGAATTGTTTGAGGCTCAGCAGAGGAGGTGTATTCCGCTACATATGGTGCAATGTAAACAAAGACACCATCGCAACACAATGAAGGATTCTCAGGGTGTAGATGACAAAAATAATGTATTCTGGGTCTTTGAAGCTCAACTGGGATTGGCTCCAATGAATGCAATGAGTGGGATACAGACTCAAAACTGTGGAGATGTGGGGGTGTTCCAGATCAGGGACTTGAGGAACACACAGGAAGAAGATGGAACAAACAGAGACACACATCCACACAAAAACACCACCACTACCATTTGAAAAAGTGGATGGCAATAAAACAGAGAAAAGAAAAAAAAATGCACTTCTGACATTGCAGGAAGTTCCATGTATGGGGTCAGTCGTTTAGTTACTCCTAACCCAGATGCTATAGCAGCCTCCGGGGAGGGCAGAGAGAGAGCTAGAAAGGGCGGATTGGAGAGAACTGGAAAGAAAGACACGTGTTTGAACCGAGCCAGATGCAAAACACCCACAGAAGAGCCATGTATTTTATTTCACAGAATGTACTTTAAATGCATTATTGGCTTTACTAGCAGAATGCGATACTATGTTGACTTTATTGCACCCGCTGTAAAGCTTCCTCCTCAGTTGCGCATGAGTATGTAGGCTTTGGTGTATTTAACAATACGCATCTTTCAGATATTTTTCATTCAACAAACTGCTTTTTTCCACCAAGTAAGACACAGTGTGATAAATTGCTGTCACGGCATTACATTTTTGCTAGCGGCTCACATGATCATTGAATGAAATAAGTGGTGTTTCATACAGTAAGAGTATGTTTTCACTGTGTTTATTATACTATTTATATATATTTAATAATGAATTAGAGTGCTGCTAAAATTGCCTAGTGTGCAATTTAAATGTTTGTACAAGCCAGATTATTACACTAAATTTATTTATTAATTAATTACAAAATTAAACCTTATTTTGGTTTTGTTTGGTTTTTTTCTGCAAAACAAAAGCTTTAATTTTTACTATTTAAAGTTTTAGTGTTTCATAAAAACAAATAATAATTTCACTGCATCACAATTGAAAAGTAACGTGCAATGCTAACATTGTCTCTCATTCTCTTACATATTTCGTCTTTCTTGAAATTAATTTCGTATGATTTGAAAACTTAAATAATACTATGATCCTGAAGCCCTAAACCTAGCGTTCTCTTCTGAGCACAAGTACTGTAGGTTGCACGAAAATGTACAAATGAGTGTGAATTCAAACAATTACAAACAAAACTTCACTATTCACTATTCTTTTACTCATGTAGGCCTATTTGAATAGATATCATAAAAGAGAAATATTTAAATACTATACAGTTTTGCTTGCATTTAATGTAAATATATCTGTTTAAATCACTTTAAATACTCCTTAATTCAAAAACCAAAGTGTTTTGTGCCAGAAACAATTCTCATTTGAATTATTCATTGAAATATTATCTCATTAAAGCTCCAATATAGTTTGTTATTTTGAATCAGACACTATTTTTTTCTCCAAACATTTCAGTTGTTTTTTTAAGAGAAGCTTAAAAGGGAATTTTGTCTTGGAAAGCTAAAGTTTTAATGTAACTTCCCCAGCATTGAAGATTCACGTTTTAAGTAGCAAAATGCCACGTTTCTGCCTTAAACAGGAGAAAAAAAGAAGAGAAGAGAAATCTGATGGACTCTGTGTTCTTAGACATTGTTGTGTTTGGGTAATCAATTTAATCAGACAAGAAAACGTCACTCATCACGCAAAGCATCACACTTTTTTTCTTCGAAAACTCCTGAGAGAGACAAATAAGGACCTAAACCGAGACAAATGTTTATCTCTCTTGGAAAGCACTCCCTAACAACTCGGTGTACATCTCCAGTTACACTTTGCAAATCTTTGACTTTGTTTATCCTGAGGCCCAGGGCTGGAATGCCGGAGAAAAGGACCTTTTGAGCACCTAGTCGTAATGTTCGCAAAACATTAGCACACTAGCATTTCACATTTTCCTTTGTGGACTAGCGATCAAGTTGCGGTGAGATCACGTCTGCAGGATTTCATGCAGCTAGATTACTTCTAACTTGGTGGTTTTTGTTCTATTATTTGCATCATTTGCAAACCACTGATGCAAAATGAGTGCACGCTATGGACAAATACATAATCAGCCGAACATTATTACTTGCATTAGGAGCCTAAAAGGCTGCTGAACATTCATCTTCTGCTGACCGTGTGAACAAAACGTGCCCATTCATGATGCTCAGATCCGTTACCCATTGAGTTGCTAATGTGATCACTGGTGCCCACACAGTCATGGGCTTTATTCATCGTTTTGGAAGAAGAACCAGAGGGAGCCAAGAGCTGATTCATTTCAATAGTCTTCTTTCTGTTCACAGATTTGATTTGTGTCTTTTTTTTGTGATATATCCTCCTAATAAAGTAAACACTGTGTCTGTGTTTTTATTGTAACAAAGGCGCACTGTTCTCATTAGTGTCAAGCGAACATCGTTGACTGACTTATGACCTCTTTTGTTGCTGTATATATGGCCGGTTATGAGTTGAACGATTGTTGTATCCTAATCCAGCCAGTAGCTCATTCCAAATGGTATTTGAAACCCAACATTAGTGTTCGAAAGGGCATAATTATGCCATCAAGCATGTCATAACCCTATAACATCAGATGACTAGGCAAAGTTGAGAACGACGTTATATTTTAATATAGCAAGAAGCTAGCCAGGGAGGTCAGCATGTTTTTGACTTTAAAGTGAACTTCCAGAAAATGTGTCACGTCAAGTAAGTGAAGAAAACGGTTTTACGAGCTTGAGTCAAATCCCTGGCTAGTTTTGTCCTTATTTCTCGGAGGGTGAGGTAATGCTCAGTAATGAATGTACTAAACCTTAAGCTCACACTTATTGTTCCAACTCTGAACTAGAAACATACTCTTGATAAGTTGAGCACTTCATGTGCAGTTGGTGCTTTATGGTGGTTGTCTTCAGTGCTCAAGGGATTGAGTTAGCTTCAGATATCTGTGCCATTAAACCAATTGTGCTATTTTTCAAGCAGTTAACTATAAACAAGTTGCCAGTTTGACTAACTTTTTAGCAAAACTCCTATCAAACTGGTCCTCTGGTCTGATAGAATTTGATCTGAGAAAGAAAGAAAAAAAAACAGTAGATGTTCATGGTGTTATACAATATTCCCTTGCAAAAATGAACATTTTCCAAATGCAATATGAAATTGTATTTTTGTGTGTTTAATTGTTTAAGAGCATTTAATTTTTAAAAATACAGCAAAACAGTTACATTGTGAAATATCATTATAATTTTTATGTTTATGCCAAAGCTGAATTTTTTAGCATCATTAGCATCCAGTCTTCAGTGTCGCACGATACTTCAGAAAACTTTCTGATTTGGTGCTCAGGAAACATTTCTTCTTATTATAAATGATGAAAACAGTTGTGCTGCTTAAGATTTTTGTGGAACCCGTGAAACTTTTCTATTTTCAAGAACAAAAAATGAATAGAAAGTTCAGAAGAACAGCTTTAATTTTTTTTTTGCATGATATGTAAATGCCTTACTGTAGATTTTAAAAAAATGTATTGCATCCTTGCTGAAAAAAAGTATTAACTGTAATTAAATAAAATCTTACTGGACCCAAAACGTAGGCTAATATTTGAATGTGATCTGTATTATAACTATAATAGATATTTTATGTTTATATGATATTAGCAATGAATATTAGTACTGTACACCCTAGAGAAAAATAAATACTTAAATGTTTATTTCATGCTCAGTATACTACAAATACACTTTCATATTTATGTATTTAATAAAACGACTTGCAATTGTACTTTTAGTATACTAAACTGGTATACTTAATGCCTGCAAATTTTGAGGCAGACACAGGTAAGTACTCAGGTAAGTATCTTACTCATGCAGGGTTCTTTGTAGGATTCAGTGATCAGACGACTGTGCAGGCGTGACAGCAGGTATACTTTAGATACACTAAGATATTTTACATTTAAAGGGCAATATTACACGATCCTCATTTAAAGTGATATTAACATGCATTTTAGGCTTATTAATAAGAAATATTAATTGTGCACAAGTAATACTCCAAATAAAATTTAATAAAAAATGTTTATATCAGTAGATCGCGATTTATCTCTCAGTAAATATGTTTGAAGATTTAAACTATACTATGAAATAAATATATTTTAAATATATTACTTTTTTCCTAAATCTTAAAAAAAAAATTATTGTTTGAATTGCATTGTTACACATTTTTGATTAACACATTTATTATATGATAAATATGAAAAAAAGAAAGAATTAGGCTAATATAAACTAAATCACACAATCACCAATAATGTAATTTCTTTCTGGAAATTAAAAGAATATCTACACCTAATGGCACATCTGCACCTTACCTTATGTGCACCTTATGGCACACATTATTTAACACCATAGTTTAGTCATTAGATCATAGTTTTTATACATACCCTTACAGTGTAATACCCCGGTTATATATATGTACATATTCATATGGCTGTTAAATTTTTATATAGACTTTCTTTTTTTACACTTATAATTTTTGCTATTTTTTTATACGTATCCTCTGTTAGTACTTATTTCTTATTTTTTAGCACAGTTGGGGATTACGTTTCAGCAAAACTTTTCACTGTATGTTGTACCAGCTATAACTACATGTGACAAATAAAGCATCTTGACATAAATCATTGACCCAGCTTTAGGCATTCGCCAACTTACACACACACACACACACACGCACACACACACACACACACATCTTTTAAACGTACTACAGGAAATACAGGAGCTCACAAGAGCTGAGAAAAAGTGAGCATTTACTGAATAACCCACACATTTCACAAATCATTCCCGCTGGAAAGAGGCAGCTGCTTTTCGGGAATCCCCTGTTGGCCTGAACATTCCCAAATTTTTCTTTTTCCACGAACTACAGAGCAGCACACAATGAATCTCAGAGGTGACGGCTAACCACCAACTTCAGATGTTTCTTTGGGACTCAAACATGAAACAACAAATTAATCAGGCTTATTCGTGAACATCTATATGTATTTGTACAAATATGTTTAATCTGCCGCCCTAACAACCTAGATTTTGTATAATTTTAACAGATGTTCAGGCACACAGAACAGACGGTGATGTTTTTGATTATGGGTGTGCGAGTGACCGAGAGGACGGAGCTCTGATTTAAAGAGTGCGAGTGCACTGGAGCACAAGGATGAGTTTCCTGTGTGCTGCTCTCAACCGTTACTCATCATTTACTCATTATAATGTTCTGTATTTCACATTATGGCAAACGTGGTTTTATTCATGCAGATTAAGAATGACTCCCTTCCAGATGCTCATGCACATGATGGACTACTTGCTCTAACCGTAAAAACTACATTTCGCAATAGCAAAAATGATCCTGGTGTATTTTTGCCTTCGCTAGAACTGTGACCAATCAGATTTTTACTCTGAAATCCAGATGGGATTAGATGACACATAATGGAGTAACATTTAAAATGCAGATTACATGCCTAAAACATGATAAATCTCAGGAAATAAGGAAATGAGCAAGACCCAGTCAAAATAATAATGACTACTTTATCATTTCACATATTGCAGCTGATATTTTCTTTTAGTATGAAACTCATGTGGAGTTCACCGATGGTTTCGCTACAGTCATCTTTTCCATTGAAAACAAGGCACGGGCCAAGGCATAACTATGGTACTATTTGTTTAAAACTACAATCACATCCTCAAGCGAGTTGTTTTAAGCCCACCCCCTCACTCTGGTCCAGCAGCCTGCCCCTTATCACTCAACTGGGCATTGAAGTTGGCTTGGAATAAACTTGTTCTGCGATAAATTCTAGACAAGTTGCTTTGAAACGGCCGGGCTTCCAATGGAGCAAAGAAACATGAGACGATGTGTTGGGAGATGAAGACAATACTTGAGAGTCTGAGACTGAAGAGCAATCATATTGCCAAAATCTTTGTGGTTTGAAGAACGTTCCACTTTGTAATCTAATCTAAGACCAGGCATGATGTCTGATAATGAATATGATGTGAGATTGCTCTGTAAGGATTAATATTTGCCTCATCTGTTTCTTTCAGACAAGGGAACAAAATCACTTTCCAGAATGTTTTCTTTCACTGTTCCTTGTAGGTGAAATGATCTTTCATCCTTGACTCCACCCAATCCAATTCTGTATTTTAGAAACAAAAACCAACATCCTGCTGAAAAAAAAAGAAAATTATCTATGATTACACTATTCCTTAATCCTTTCCTGTCCTAGCTTTTCTGAAACTTTGGCTAGTGTTCCACATTTGTAAGCCACTTTGGATAAAAGCATCTGCTAAGTGAATAAAGGCACTGTAAGGAATTGTACAAGATTTCCAGCATCTTTAGTATTTAAATAAAATAATATTAAAATAATAATCCAATTTTGGTACATAAGAAATGAATAAATTATTTAAAACAAAAATATATAATGTTTTAAACAATAATAACTAAATAATTATTAAATAGAAAACAAACATCAAATATCAAAATAAAATAAAAATTATACACAGAAATATTAGGTACCACTTTTTATTAGGTGGCCTTAATTACTTACTATGCATGAGTATAATGTACTTATTGCGCTCATATTGTACTGTAAAAGACTCCTGCTGCTACTGAAGTAAGGTTGGGAATAGGTTTGGGGTTATTGGTAGGTTTAAGGGTGGGCTCAGGACTTCAGGTGTAAGGGATGGGTCAATAGCTGAAGTCTGCCTAAACTGGACGCAATAAAGAGACCCTTGGAAGTCATTTGAAATTTGTGTCAGCAAGTCATAAATACAACGCAGCAGCAGAATTTATCATTGCATGGGTTGCATAGGCTACATATGTGTGGGGCGAATCTATCAGGGGTGAGACCCTTTTGGGGTAGGGTCATGCTTGTTTTGGTGATGTCAATTATCAGCATTGGCTTCAAGAAATCGCTTACCCTGATTTTGAACCTTACTTCCATACATTATATATTATCAGTACGCAATCCCTTCAGAATGACTTGTCCCATAAACTTTCACAGTAAGCACATACATGCACAAGGGATTTTCTTGTTTGTTTTTACGAACCAAGCGATAAGTTCAAATAATTTTATTTTTTGCTGTAATCAATAGCAATGCCACAGATGATGTTAATTGAATTCAAAGCGTTCCTCTTTTGGTTCCTCTACTTTAAAAAGTCTCCAAAATATCATTCACACTTGAAAGAGAAAACAAACTGTTTATTATTAGTTACAAAATGTGTTTATTATTTCTCCAAATATAATTAATCTCTAATTGATTGTCGAAGTCGTTCGCAACATAAAATCAATTCAATAATTCTCTTGTTTATTTACATTGTTGGCTTTCAGCAGCACAGGCAAAGAATGCTCACGTGTCGTAACCAGATTACATCAGTGAAGCCTTCAGAACAGATGTTCAACAGGCTGCAGATGCAATGATATTTCCTGAGAAGAATGCTCCATGTTATAAGATCTCAGACACCAAGTTCCAACAGTGCACCATGATCCAGAACACTGACGCAGATGCGCAGATACGCAACTTAGACCAAAAGACTACTCTGGATGACTTGGTCTCAGATGTGCATAATGTTAGCAAATAGGGAAGTGTAACACCAGATGATCAAGCACCTTGCAGGTGTGCATCAAAGATCATGAGCATTTATTTTACGTTCATACACAGCTGGTGGCCACATGGCAAATCCACATGTAGCAAGGAATTAAATTGATGACTAAACCTAATCTTCACCTTTAAGGTAAGATAGAAAATTCGTCAAGACTGAACAAAGGGTAATTTCATGAAGCTGTGAAGTTTACACATATGCAAAAAGTGTGGTCTAAAAGGCAAGTAACGGGAAAGTTGATGAAACATAAAAGAAGACCAGGAGACTTGTGACTGTCCCACTTACTGCCAAGTAATGAACACTGTCAAAGTCCAGAAAAGTATAAGACATCGTCAGAATCCATCTGCTATCAGTGGTTGAAGCAATGATTCATTTTGGGGTGTAGTAACCCTTTAAGACCAAAAGGTTAATGTGAGATTCCAAATACACATTTTTAAATCTTCTAACATTTAAAACCAAGAAAATTTCTAACAGAGAGTTAAGAATAAACATTTAAATATTTAAAGGCAGAAATATAAGTTAAGTTGTGACACTGAGCTTGTGTGTCGTTCTCAAATCATGCTGGATAACATAAACATTTTTGGAGTAGGATAGGATAGGATAGGATAGAATAGAATAGAATAGAATAGAATAGAATAGAATAGAATAGAATAGGATAGGATAGGATAGGATAGGATAGGATAGGATAGGATAGGATAGGATAGGATAGGATAGGATAGGATAGAATAGGATAGGATAGGATAGGATAGGATAGAATAGAATAGAATAGAATAGAATAGAATAGAATAGAATAGAATAGAATAGAATTGGATAGGATAGGATAGAATAGAGTAGAATCATAAAAAAGTTCAATTAAAAACAGCACAAAACAAAAGCATTTTCACTAGTGGACCTTACTGCATCATGGTCATATGGCTTTAAAATCCTATAACAGCTTAGAGTTCTGCTGGCGTTGTAAGGGGCCTTGGAATACGGTCATTGCCTGCCTCAAATTCCTCTCATAGCTTTGGCTAGCCACTGCGAAAACAGCCTTTCTCACATACACGACCTCTTGACCCGTTAAATACTGTGAATCCTCTAATCCCGGAGTTATGACCATATGATTAGATCTGCCAACGGATAAAAATTGCAGGAAAACTAAAACAAGATCTTTAAATGAAATATTCAAGGATTTCTTTCTAGAATCGGTCTGATGAGAAAAGTGAAATACATAAAACATTTCCCCTGGACCAGTCAGGGAGTTAATCTTGCACTTGGACCCATTCCAAGCTTTTCTCTAAGGAGATTTTATCTGTGTCCCGGAGAGCTTCTACACCTATCACTAAAAATGATATACTGATAATATACGGATTGCTTCGCTCTGAGGCGTGTAACATCCCTCTGAGCTGTTTGGATGTCTACAACTTTCTTAGAGCAGGAAATACCCCGGAGCCGCAGGACTTGGATTCATTCATTTAATTAAAAACTCTTCTGAAAGCAGTATGACGGTATACAGCATCAGTGGCCTGTGACTAATCTACTCCAATCCAAAACCTAGTGAGCAGTCATCTAGACATCATTTAGAAGGAATCTTAAAAATACAGGCACATTTACACAAGGTAAAAATACTGGAAATTACCACGTTTCATCACTGTATTATACAAGTAGTATTAGCGGTCACTGTCGAAAACATCACCTCAAATCCTAACTATAAATATTACTACTGCATTTAAGCATGACAAGTACATTATATTTTATGGGGAACACAATTAATCAACATGTAATCCAAAGATGGCATGAGTTAGTGGAATTTGATTTAAAAAAATTATTTCATTGATAATTGTATTGATACAAAATATCTTCAGTGGACTATTTGTATCCAATATAATTATTATGCTTATTACCTGATCACATTTGATGTTTTCCAGCATGCTCATGTCAAACTGTTAAAATGCATTCTTATCTATAACGTTGAGCAAACTTTAAAAAAGCATTTATTACTGAAGTAATATACTGTAAAGATATAATTAAATGCAAATTGAATGTAATGTTTTTGGACACTTAATTGCATGTTGTTTATAATATGAAAACAATGTATAATTTGAATGTATAGTAACTGTACTATGCACTATATAAGGGTCTACAGTAAGATGCAATTTTCAAATTGCTAGCTTATAGTAAAGAGCTAAATTAAACATTACTGAGCCATATCTTATGAACAGTTTACATAAAGAGATTGTGTGCTAAAGATTGCTCCAAATCGGTCTCTTAAGGGGCTTTATTTCACTTAGGCTGCACCCTTAGAAGGCAGGTGCCTATATAGGAAACAGACTTGCAACAGAGCTTAAATGTGAGTGACATTGTTCTTTTATATTATTCATTGACTTCCTGCATTCTTACACAGCTTACTTCAACTTCATTTATCACATACAGTGTAAACATGACTTATGAGGAAATGTAGTACAATTCCTCACCAACAGATCTGCAAATTAGGGCCTGACAGTTTTGAGACACCGTCTGTGTGTCAACCTACAGTACAATACAGTGTTTCATACACTGCTCTCAACACTTAGCAAAAGAAATACCTCTTTCTTTTTGAGAAATTTTACAAAATGCAACTTGTATTAATGTCACTGAAGTGTTGCTTTAGTTCGGATGTCAACCGTCAAGAAAAAGGCTTAATTCCTTTTCAGGTCTGTTAACAGGTTCTGTCTTGTTCAAGCTGGCTAGAACACCTGCAGTTTACCGGCAAACAAAATTAGACTATGGAACATCAAGGAGGATATTTTTTTAATCATAGAACTATAAAGGCCTAGTTTATTGTTAGAAAGGAACAACACAAGAAGACCTGGTCATTCATAATTGAAAATACCGGGCCCATTTTACTTGTGAAATGTGAACAGGATCTTTTTCTTGGCAGCTTGCCACTATTCAGTTGTTAACCTGCATTATTCGGAACACTGAAGTCTTTGCTTCATTGTAAGCCACCTGACTTTTCTAAAGGCAAATTATAAAATAGCAAGGAATAGCAGCCAGAAACACTCCCACTGCAAAAGAACTTTCAAAAACAGAGTGATTCAATAGCAATGCAATGTTATGCATTTTACGTCAAAATTTTGTTCTATAAAATGCATGTATGCTTTTTTGTAATTTTTTTTTTTTTAAAGAAAGAAAGGAATTTCAATGATAGCCTTTTTACTTCTAGTGATTATATTTAGATTTCATAAAAGTTATTATGAAATAATATCACAATAAACAAAAAAAAAACATACAAAATTTGACTTAAAATCAGTGTTGACGAATAATTTCCGTCAACGACATCTTTTTCACCTATGAAAACGAGACGATAACGAATGAAAACTAATTTGAAGGGACAAAAACTATTTACATTTTCGTAAACAAATAAAAACGAGACGAAAATGTTATGGAGGGACGATTGGGAAGAGATTATTTCAGAACGAATGTGCAGCGTGGATCGGAGGTTAGATGTGTACATGAACTGTATTCATAAGCTATACACTTGCTGCACGTCTCATAAAACGTTCAAAACTCTCAATATGTGGGATTATGAGAAGAGCAGGCATATGGATTGTTTGGAGATGGAAGAGAGAGCTCAATTCAAAGCACACACACATATCGCATCTCACACAGCGCAAGTAATTTACTCTTGAATTACACACAAAATGATTTCAAATTGTCCGTTTTGACTAGCATTCAGGTAAACGGAGTCGATTACATGAATACAAAGGGTAGGGAACATGTATCAGTACATTGCATTCGCGTGTAAGGAAGAGCAGCCTAATTTAGTTTCTATCGTCAAAGTCATGTTAATCAAGCAGCAAAAGTAAAATCACTCAGTGCCCCTGACTGAATCACGTAGAACTTAGTACTTCTAAAGATTAATATAAATTTATTTATATAAAAAAATATTTCTGCTTGAAAGAATTAATAATATGGTAAACAATAGACTGCATAATTAGCCTATATAACCATTGGTATTTCATTGATAAGGAGACCATGTTCTTGACCTTAATGAGAAGTGGTTATATTTAATTTTAACATAATGGCATGTTGTGTGTCACCACAGTTAAATCAGGGTCTATTATGATAAAATCTTAAATGTTAAACATATTGAATTTGGAAATGTTTGAGAAATGCATACTAAATGAAATACACTGTAACTATTCCCCTAACTACTACCTCGTTCGATTTTAGCCGACTAAATTTACTGTAGATTTAGTCGACTAAAATCATATGATATTTAGTCGACTAATACTAAAAACAATTCAGATGATTAAAATATGACTAAAACTAAATGTCATTTTAGTCAAAAGACTAAGACTAAATTCAAATTTGCTGTCAAAATTAACACTGCTTACAATGTACAAAAGTTACTTACGTGTTAGCCTAAAAACAACAACAGCATCATTGCAGTACTCTATTAAAGAACCAAAAAACTATCAAAACAAACTATCAGAAGAAGATCACTG
Organism: Enteromius paludinosus; assembly: GCA_032361165.1. Lineage (NCBI taxonomy): Eukaryota > Metazoa > Chordata > Actinopteri > Cypriniformes > Cyprinidae > Enteromius > Enteromius paludinosus. Next base: position 2,021,510 of record JAUMHQ010000045.1, on the reverse strand, counting down.
TATGACCACAGATGTGACCATTATCAATGTTACACGGCCAGTTGGGAAATGAAATTATCTCAGTTAATTAAACTAATGATAAAGAATCTTTTCATTACTAGAGCTTTCAAACAGGACATTTGCTAACATAATCACTGTATGTGCTTTTGTAAAATACATCACAGAATGATTCAACTTCCTGCTCTCGTCAACACAGCATTAGGTGACTTACTCTGACTCTGTGCATGACTCTAAGGTTTATTAATTTTGTGGATTCTTGTGTTTCAAAAGAGATGGTGGGACAGGATTATAATCTTCCTTTACCGCAGCATTTACTGTAAAAAGAGAGTAATATTGTAAGCGAAGTCATGTGTATACAAAGCATTATGCTGCCAACAATGGCGGTAAAGCCTGTTTCAAAGTTGATGCTAATTCATTGAATAAAGGTTCTTTTGTGTTACCTGCACTTGTCCCCATGGAAACGACAATGCACTCAAACTTGTTCCTGGCCTCAGTGTTTCTCTTTCTGCACTTTCTCTATTTGTCACATCTCATCCGTCTCATTTTCGGACGCCATAATCATGTCTTCATTATTCAGGGCAAGCCTCTGTACACACATCTCAAGAAGGAAATTTGCCACTAAAAAGAATTTTAAAGTCTTCAGCCCTGAAGTGGTACTTCACAAAAATCTCATCTCATGTAATGGTTAAATAATTACATTTGGAGGCACTAATGTTTCCCCACACACTATGGCATGTATTGCCTCAGAAGTCATTACGAAGAGTCGCTGTTCTGCTTGGAGGATATCCTCCAAATTAACCAACGAATTACCTAAAAGAGCAAAAGTGGGGCGTCTGGAATTGGATCCGCTTTGCAAATCAACACATGCTGTGAGGCCTTGTGGGCGAGACATACAGTCTCGCTTTGGCACTACCATAACGCACCTCTAGACCAAACAAACACACTCTGGCTAAAAACACTTGTCCTCGTGATATAGAAGAAATCGGGGAGATAAGGTCTGCACATACCATATCAACAAGCTATCATAACATAAGGCAAGAATGTCCAAGAGTAGGGTGGATATAGAGCAACATGACAGATCCTGGTAAACACTAAATAAGCCATACGTTTGTTTGTGTTGCAATAATACGCAAAATTCGTTCTTTTCAAGAGCATTCGTGTGAAAACATGCCTGTGGAGATTTCCGTGTCAGGTTCTGTTGGAGCTCCTAACATCCGCACGTTGGAGAAGGTTTAGCCAAAAAGCCTTCGGCAAAGTGAGTAAACAACACAGCGATAGCATATACGGATATGTCAAGATGGAGATGTGCTGTGCAGTGATGAATTAGCTACGTCGTACTGTACAGTAGTAGACTCCAGTGAATTAAAGGAGAGTAAATAGGAAAGAATGAAAGAGAGGGAAAAGTTCAGCTGTTCTCACAAGCCTGCAGAAAGCCTAGGGCTGGGAAAACCACATCCCAGCAAGGCCTACATCCTAGATGCATATCACTGCAGTTCCTATGAGACGTGCCGTTTCAGCAGTTAACTGAAATAGGATGCATTTGTGTCAAAAGGACATGTTCTTGATGCCTGAGATAAATGACAATCAATTAGATGTATGACCAAGGTGCAAATCAATATAAACTAGCAGAGAATTTTTACCATTGTTTGCTGGGAATGCATTGATTTCAAGAATATTTCCATGTTAAAAAAACACAAGTCAATATAATAAATACAAGCACATCTGGGAAATAATATCGGTTACCAAGAAATTATTTAAACACACAATTTTCGTGCATTAATGTGAAGAACAGTACTTTCAAAAAACACCAATGGGGCAAAACTGTTGCTAAAATGTGTTAAAAACACTTTATTTTTTAAAATGTTAGTGAATTACACATTATTAGTAACACTAAACCAAACTCTAAGCCTATAAATATGCTATCAATTAATAGTGCTCAATATTTATTAGTGAAATGAGACTGCAATAAGGAAACATTCAAATAAAGGATTTATAAATGTTTTTGTTTTTTTAAAGAAAAGCATATTTAAATGTGTGACTAAATGTTTTTTCTTAAATATTTTAATATAACTTTGCAACAAAGGCTAAAAGTATTTTGACACATTTTTAAAGACACAAATAAATAAAAGAAGAGCTATGAAGAAAGAAAGCGTCAAAAGTTGAATTACAATGAGCGGCCTTTCAAACAGACTTTGTCTTAAAAGACTTATCACAGTGGGGTCCTGTGTTTAAATTTAGCCCGGGTCATGGTCTGACCCTATTGCCTCTCGTACTCCCTCCACCCTCCTGTTTTCCACTGACAAGACAAACCTCCAATAAATTAAAATTATTAATGTTTTTATCTTCAAATGTGTTTGTACTCTGCCTCGGTAGCCATTGACCTGGGCGCAACAATACACTAAACAAAGCACGTAAACAAAGATATCCATTACAATTCACTTCACACACGTCTATATTTTCACATCATGTCCTATACTGTGTTCTCACAATAGACGTGTGTAGAGGGAGTGCCACTGATAGCTGTATCACCTAACCCAGGGCATCTGTAGCCTGTTCGGATCAAGTGCTATTTTGAAACGTGATCATCCAAGATGATGCAGAAGGTTATCGCGAGCTGAATGTTTCACTTTGGCTGAGGGAGATTTCCTTACAAGCCCTGCCTCAAATGGAATGTTTTATAAACACAAGCTATAAATGATGCTTTGAAAAGTCAGTCAGATGTGGTCGGGTTTGGAAGAGGGCAGTCAAAATGGTTGCCGTTGCGGTGTCTTATTTGACGTCTTACAAGTTTAGTCAGCAATACACTCGCTACACGCAGCACAGCAGAAATAATGAGTTTTCAATTGGATATTTTGAGGAAAAACTATTTCGGTATTCTAGGACAAAAGTTCATTCCAGACTTCAAAATGGGCCGCTGTCAACCACGAAATGTTGTACAGATTCAATTAACTTTGCATTGTTATGTTAGTGTGCACTTTAGCGTACGGTATGTGCGTCAGGAGCTGTTGGCCTAGAACTGTCATCCTGTTTCTCAATGTTTTCCTTTACGGTTTTCGTTTTCCCCCCTTTTAAGGTTTGCTAAATATACACTCCATGGAATAATAAATGGAAACAGCACTTTCCTATTCAAAGGGTCTGAGAACAAGCACCTGAACATCTAAGCACAATGTTAAAAGAAAACTATTCCACATCCTCCCAGATCATCTGTCTAATATACATACAGCAGTCACTAGATATCAGTAACGAGGAATCCATCCTCAGCGGCATTATATTGCGATCGGACAACTGGCACTGTTTGATCAAATAGTAAAGTCAAATATTTGAGTAACTGTTTGACGCTTTAAACAGGACAGACTATGTTCGCAGTGTTTTTTAATCCTGTACAATGTGTTCCCTGCAATATTACACCTCAGTGATTTCCAATAGCGAATGAAAATATAGCCACCAATGAATGTCAGTGTGACGCACCACACAGTCAATATTGTCATGCTGCTTCTTTGTCTGGCTTTATTACTTTATCCAAAACTACTTGTATGCATACAAAGACGAGCATGCTTTTAATTATGAATTTGATGTGTGTGCTTGTGTATCAGTGTGTAATTAGTCCAGTTCAGTTCAATTTTATTTAAATAGCTCATTTAAAAAGCAACCATGGTTGACCTACTGTAAGTGCTTCACAATCTCCAGATTAAATAATAAAATATATGTGATGATTTTTTTTTTTTTTTGATGGTTAAACAATATGACATTCTTTAATGACAGTCCTAAACTCTTTCCCCCGCCATTGATGAGATATCTCATCAGTCAGCTTTCAACGCTTCCCCACCAAAGACGAGTTTTTACGTCAATCCCTGTTTTGGGTGGATTACGATAAGGAATGTCCTAGCGCATGAACGAGTTACGGATCTTCCCGGATCTACGGAGTTTGAAAAAACGATGATCATCATAAACGGAAGGTTTAGAAACAATAGAGGTCATAATATACATGTAGATCGTGTTTTGACCATTTTGAATCTGATCGCGACGAAATAAGGCTAGTCAGTGACGGAGATGCCTTTACAGACGCAGAAAAATCTCTAGTTATGTCGTGATCAATAATCAAGTGATATGAATATGTATGTATGTATGTGTGTGTGTGTGTGGGATCTACATATAAATAGAGTATGTGTGAATAGGTAAGTAACATATATAGTATGTAGCCTAAATGTGTGTGCAAACATGTGTATATATGTTTGTTTGTTTGTGTGTGTGTGGAATTTGTTTACTGAATGGAATTTCAATAATTCATCTAATTATTTAAGGATGAATGATAAACGAATTTGATAAATTAATGTATTTTTGTTGAAAATGAAGTAATTTTATAAAAATGCATTTTTCTCAGTTTTTTGTCCAAAATGTTGTATTTTTGATGAAACCTATCTGCATTCAAGTGATGATAAACCATAAACAGAGTGAAAGATAGAGTGAAATGCGTTTTTTTGCAAGGCTTGTTTTTTTTAATTAAATAATATGTTCATATATGCATAGCAGAAAATATTCTGTAGGCCGTCAGATTTAGGTGAAAATCATCAAAAATGCTGCGTTGGCTGGCAACTTTTTTTTAAATCGTTGATGGGGAAAGAGTTAGTTTACTTTGGACACTATTATTTTTACTGACCCACGAGTAAAAAGGAAATGCATATATTCAGATATTAGGTGGTCTTTTCTAGTGGACAATTAAATGTGATGAGAAATCCTGTGGGATCTGCACAGACTGCATCTTCTCACAGAAGCCACACCCTTATGAAATGTCAAGATTGAAAAGGAAAGTTTATTTTTCCAGCTTGAATTCCAAGGTCTCTTTCCACCATAGTGGCTGACTTGATAATGGAAATGCTATAAACTCCATGACGTCCAGTCCAGGTGCAATGCACCATTTCCGGGCACGTTCATGAGTTTCCAAACATAGTCTTCCCATGATCTGGCAAACGTCACAGACTACCTTACGAATTAGCATGCATGTTAACATGCAGACATGCAGATACTTATTGAAGAAAGAAAGAAGGCCTTTTGTCACAGAATTTAGCTCTAAACTGGTTTGGGCTATTTCAAGCTCAATCCCTGATGCTGCAATCAGTATACTGTACAATCGAACTGTCATAGCTGCCACACGACTGTGAATGACAAAGGATCTCGAAGAACATGACACTTCTGTCACATCGCTCTTTCCTTTATAGCAGTCGTATGGAGAAACATTCAAAAACTGCAGTCTGCCTGAAGAAAACCCTCATTGTTCTCTGCCAAAGAAAGAGGGAGAGAGAGCCACTCCAGCAAATGAGGTACTGACTTCTTCGCCAGTTTTTGGTAACTGCTCAACAGCTTATCAAAGCAGGAGGTCCGTCTTTTTCCGGCAAATTAATTTGGCTTTCTCCGCAGCTCTTGAAACTCCAACAACTTTAGCAGATGTGATTCTGGGGAAGCCAATCACAGGGGAGAGGCATCAAGACCCAGAAACAACCAGCCTTCACATGCTACAGGCCCCTTAGTAACGGACAATTTTTTACAATCGCCCTCTCGGGAACTCAATATGCAGCCATGAGAGGGCTCTGGTAACTCATCTTGAAAGAGCGTTCAGAACGGATGATGAAAACTTAGTAGAGGTGGAGGAGGAAGTATGCAGGTATTAAAGGCAGGAAATTGATGCCGGGCATTAGGTTTTGCTGAGAGAAATCACAGCAGGCTGTCTGCAAAACCAATCACGAGGTCATGCAAAGCACATGAAAAACAGTGTGGGAGCTCAATGACAGATGAGGACAATGAGACAGCGAATCAGGAGGCGAAGAAATCGTGAGGTTTCAAGGTGTTTTGCATATCATCACCTCACTTTATAGTGTAAACGATGGTGTTGAAATCGAAGAAATGTAAACAAAACTGAAACAAAAACCCATGATGTCACGCATGTTTATTTAGTGGGTAGAGACTTGTGTCAATGGGATTTGCAAAAATAATCATTTGTGGGCAGATTGAGATTGAGATTGCATGGCTCAACAATAAGGACTGATCGATGGCCTGGGGCCAGTGTGAAAAACACTCGAGACAGTTGATGGGGTTTGTCATTGGCTTGCAGTGGCGTCATGGAAGTTTAACAACTGCACATGTTTTAAGCCTTGCCGATTTAAACATTCAAGTGATTTAAGTGCATGAAGATATGAAAGATCGATTTAGTGCTCGCGCGTTGTGTTCAGCGCACTTACAGAGAGATGTGTCTCAGACACATGACAACATTGAGTTCTCTTCTATGTGTCATGCACTTAAAAGAAAAAATACACCTGGCCTAATTGAACATTTAATCAATTTTACAACACACCCACATGCAATGCGCAAGCCCCCCGAATTGAGCTTCTGTATAGACAAATACAGACTAAAGTATGTCAATATACCTGTCTTGGTACATATTGTCAAAAACAATCAGTGTTAACATTTGAAAAAGAAACTATACTGGACCCATGCATTGTCTTTTAAAGTGACCATGCCTAATTTACTAGCTGCTTTAGCTGTCCTTATTGTTAATCAATGGAAAGGAAAAAAATACTGCTCAACCGATTTTTATAGCTTTAACAATTATGAATCTATGTTATTTAAACAGAGAAATGATGCAATTCTGTTTTATATTTTATTATTTCATTTCTGTTAATTTAAATATTTATTGTATTTCTTTATTTGTGCTATTGCTTGCAATTTGTTCTTATTTACTGACTGTTCAGTATTTACCCCCCCAATCCCCCCCCCCTATTTGTAGGGCCTGTGAAACTGTTTGCAGGGCACTTACTAGGCCAGAAAAAAATCCCTAGCACCCAATTCTAGATTGTGATAAAGTCACTCTAGAATGTAATTGTAAAATTACCATCATTGTCTATTTCTATCTTGTCAATTGGTTGTAAACTGTTGGGGAAAAGAGCAAGTGAAAAAGTAAAAATAACGATGTACACTGACATCCTATTTATGAGTATTAATTTCATTACAGCAGAATTAACAGAATTGATTGACTTTTATTGTATAATCACTATATATATATATATATATACTTAAATGATGACAGAATTAGAATTTTTGTGTTAATTAGCTTATCTATCATGCCATTTCTTGTTTTAACAGCAGTAATTTAGGCCTAGTCATAGTCTGCAGTATGTTAGCTGCTGTTGTAAAAAAAAAAAAAGAAAAGAAAGTCACTGAAAAGCATTTGGAAACGTCTTGTTTTCATTATTTCTCTAAATTGGGGAATGTATGGATTACATAATTGTGTCAATATAACTACAATAATTACGCTACGTCTTTGTTTTACATGGTAAATAGCACATTTGCTACTTGTGTGATAAAAAGTCCTGTTTTTTAACAGTCACTTGGCTGAGAGTTAAAATGTTTTTCTTGTTCTTGTCTGTCAAAATGATGGAAAGCATTTTGAATTAGTCAAAGCTCAGGCAAATGGTGGAAAGTTTCCTGTTAACTCAACCTCTGGTGTCGCAAGCACTGTGCTCTACCTGTTGAACCACAGGAAAGCTGTAGGCTCAAAGAATTCTTTTGCAATTATTTTTATTTGGTGAGGACTTGTTATTTATTTATTTAGTACAAGACTGAAAAAGAGCTGTCATCGCTATTAAAGCTGCATGACACTAGCAAACCAGTGCCAAAAACTATTCCCATGCCAATTAACTGACCAAGATGTTCCAGTCAATCCAACTGCATATGTTATTTACATTTATTCTTATTTGGCAGAAGACGCGATGAAATGATGCCTGACAGTTTAACGTAACTGTCCTCCGTCTTGGATCGTCCAGAGGCGGGGGAGGAAGGTAATGGGAAAGAAGAGCAGTATCATATCTCAAATTCAACTCACAATTAGGGGAAAACAGGGTTGATGTATTTCCCAAGATCACTGGCTAAACAATTCAGAATCCCAATGGAGATTGGATGGTCTCCAGCCATTACTGGAAGAACTAATAACGATGGCTTTCTGAAGGAGGATATGCGACTAGAGGACAATCGGATTATGGTGCACTTTTTATCTTCCTTATGACAAATCAAAACGAATATTTATCATAAGAAACGAGTTAAATTGGCAGACCTGGGGAACATGGAGTGATGTACATCCTGTGTTTTAAAAATGAGGTGAGCCTGTAATTATGAAAATGGCCTGTCTTGGTTAAATTTTATAAGGTGTTGGTATCAGTGTTGGCAAGACTATCAGGGTGTTTTCAAGACAGAATCTAAATGGTATGATGCCTGAGGCTAAACAAGAGTGCAAAACAAATCCATCTATGACCTTCATCGTTAAGAAACCAATCAGAATTCTTGCAAACAAATGAGAGACGTGAGATAAACAGGATTCCCAAAAGGAGAATTAATCCTGGATAAAAAAATCAATTCTGTCATCATATTCTTTTCCTCATGTTGTTCCAACCCAGTTTGACTTTATTTATTCAATGGAACACAAAAGAAGAAATAGGCTATTAAATTGTCAATGCAATGAAAACCAACATGGTCCAATTTTTCAGAATATCTTCTTTTCATACAGAAATATGACGCTAAGTAAATTATTTTAACTGTTAAGACATCTACACACTATAGCCTTTGACTTGTATATGATTATGATATTTGCTATAACTACACAATATGACAAGCATATTTATAATAAAACTCTGGGTCTGCCAATCTCACACAAATAGGTTTTATGTAGTTTCCTTTACTATTCCTCTTAACCACACAACGGCTAAAAAAGTAGTTGTGTGTGATGAATCGAGTTGATTCATTCAAATGGCAGTCTAAATGATTCATTCCCGACTCAGTCAATAAACTCACTGCAGTGCTTCACTTCTCACTGGATGGGCAGATTATTAGTGAAAAGTGTCTTATATTTCAGTCTAATCCTCACAAAGCCTTAATATGGCTAAAGAAGCCATAAGGACTTATTTTCTATATTTTTTAAGATTTTTATTACATCCTGATGAATTTTGAAAGTACCTGTTCCTATTCATTGTGCGGGAAAGTTACACCTACTACATGAAAGTAACGCCCACTACAATTGTTATAAATTCCTCATTTCAAGATCCACAAAAGAAACAAAGCCATATGGGTTTGGAACAACATGCGGACGAGTAGGTGATGACAGAAGATTCATATTTGTGAGAACTATCCCTTTAAAGGAAACTCTTTAAGATAGATCATGCTTTTACTCACTGTCTCAAAAGTTCTTAAGCATGCCAGCGACTCGATAAGGAATGGTACAGCACATGATGACTGTTTTATTTAGCTGTTTTGAAATATTTGGGAGATCTGTCTTTTAGCTCACAAACACAAGCAAGTTGTAAATGATTTGAAGAAGCCTGACTCAACAAGCAGAATCGTGCATGAGACACACCATCTAGTACAAGAAAGCTGTAATGATTTATTTTTTCTTTTTCTGAATACATAATGACATTTTACATTTTGAGGTAAGCTACACTTTTAAAGTTTCTTGGTTTTCTGCAGCGGTTCTGATGACATTTTAGAGTTTTAGATGAAATTCCTCTGGATGTAATAGAAATATATTGAGGTGAAGAATGAGGGTGAAATACTAATGTATATTCCTCTGGACTGTTCAACCAACTAAAACATTTAGACATGAAAAAAGCAGCGATTTGCTTTGTAAAAAGCTTTGGGTTTTGGCTTTTCTAGAGGCATTGTACACAAATATGCTGACAAACCCCATTCCAACGCCATTACTACTTCAACACCTTTATAAGCCCCAGACCCAGCAAAGCTCATCTCACATGTATTTGTATGCTTTAACTCTGAGTCACCTCTGAGCCACCCGGATGAGAGTTATAAGTGTCTTTAGAAGACCTGTAAGCACAACTCGCTCAGATGGACTAGATTAAGTCCCCCTGCCTAAAGACACAACTAATTTAAACATACAATGAAAACAAGTTTTGAGGGACTTTTCTCATTTCGGACTGAGTGAAGTCCATAAATAACACCCAAGAAAGTTGAGTTTAGAGAGTATGATCTTATCCGCTTTAATACAAGCTTTGATTTACAGCCCATCCCTTTATCGGAAGAAAGGAGTTTTTTTTTTCCTGTTCTGCTCTAATGTCTGCTTTAAAGCTATTTTTATGTTCACCAAGGCTCCATTAATTTAAAACCAGTGGTATTGTGAAATATTAGTGTACTGTAGGTTATATTATTATATATTCAGCTTAAATATCAAGCAGCAAAAAGCTGTTTTTAACATTAATAGCAATAAAAAATGAGCACCAAATCAGCAAATTAGAACGATTTCTTAGTGATGATATAACACTGAAAGTAATAGCTGTCGTCACAGTAATAAATATAATTTTAAAATAGAAAATAGTTACATTAAAGTGTAATAATGTTTCACAATATTACAGCTTTACTATGTTTTTAAAGTTTTAAGTTTAAAAATGCAGCCTTAGTGAGCAACAGAGATCTCTTTCAACCACGCTAAATAACTTACTAATTCTTTTGACCTGTAGTGTATGTGCTGTACCCCAAAGAGTGTTTAATAATTTCCAGCATCCATACCCACATGGCTCTCACTGCACTGCACTGATTTAGTATAAACCTGAGAGACATTGTTCTAGGTCACAATGAGGCTGGATGTTATCCAAAGGTCAATGCCACACTAATGAAAGGAAAGACACATTTGAAAGTCTGCTGTGTGGCTGGCCTGATGACCAAAAGTGGGACGTTTTACAGCAAATTCAAATATAGCTCAACACGGTGCACCTTCGAAGCTGTTACTTGGAATCTGGGCCAGCGATGCATTTATCTAGTATTTAACCTGGGCAGGCTATGAAGACTAAACAGCTGTTTCGGTCTTGTATATAACAGATAGCTGCAGCATTTCTCTGACCTTGCATGAGGCACAACAGGGAGCCCGAAGACATTATAGGACGTCATGACCGTCCTCACTGATACTGTAATACCTGTCCTCTAAAACATCAGGGTCTGGAAAATCAGCAATCAGTGCAATTAACAATGACAATGAGTGACTAAAACACCACTTAAAAAATTATTTGTTAAATATTCTTCATACTTTAGACCCTTTCTCTATATAATTTCCATATGTAGTAGAAAGCAAAAAGTATCCAACTGTAACAAGAAGTATGAAATATAACATCGTTGATGACTGTCAAAACAGAATTTGCAGTATATTAAAGGAAAGTGATTTCTCTCTTGGCAAGATGACTGTAAACCTGAATGAGTCCAAATGAGGAAGCAGACTGTAATAAAGTGATTTGTGTGTGTCCCATCTGTCAGTATTGGCACGGTCATGTGTTTACACACAGGACACCCCTGAGATTATCTTAATAATATGCAAAGTGGCATATAAACACACTTTAACTAATCTAATAAATGTGACAAACTCTAACACCATAGATTAAATAAATGGCTTCAGATATTATTTAGTTAGCAAACAAGAATATGTTTGTTACAATAAGCACTGGATCTGCATATTAAAAATGTAGATATCCTAGAGAGAAAAAAGTTACATTTAGTCAAATATATATATATATTATAATGACTGAACCAACCTGACTGCATTTGGTTAAACCAACAAAATCAGAGTCAGATCAAATAAGGCAAAAAAAATAAATAAATTGACTTTAATTTGAATTAAAGTCATTCATATTTCCTAACCATTGGTTTACTGCACTTTTCCTAACACTTTTCATTTAATTATTCATTACAAACGCTGATGTCAAAAGCTATCAAGTTGAAACATAAAGATGCGGTATAAATTTCAGGGTAGGCTGACACTACACAGCAGTTCAATTTGACAAAAAAAGGATCAAATCTTAACGTCCAACTGCGAGAAAAAAAATGTAAACAATGTGCAGAAGCTGTTTCTACCTGACCAAACACATATAACAATATGTGTAATAACAATAACCCTATGCAATTAGGTAGTTTTAGAATATATTCATACGTTGACTTTAAATGACAATTGCAATGTTACCAAATGAAACACATTTTAGTTGCCTGATAAAAAACTGTTATAATATTGCAAGAATCATCCTCCTCTCTCAGCCTCTGCTACGCAATTTTGAATCCTGGCAGTGCCACGCAGTATTGCACAATAATGTTAAAAAAAAATCAAAATCTTATTAAAAGTATGGGGTGGGGTCATACAAGCTAAAATCTGGGTAAGTGAAAGGTTGAAAGTTCAAACCCAAGGATTGATAGACACTCAGCCTCAGGTTGTTCCAGAAGAGCATTATCTGTGACTAGTCAACCTCAATAAAAGCGTCAGTAAAAACTACGCTACTTAGTATCCAAGTGGAAGTTCTCTGTGGGACTGTTCCCACGCTGACCGAGGTTCCTCTAAGCGCACATCTCTGAAAGTATGTGCTCCGTTCCCATCAAGTCACTCTCCAACGAACTCTCTCAAAGATTAAGGCTGTATACAAGACGTTTCACAATACTCCTACCTTTCTTTTCCGGCGTCGCGCAGAAGCTCCATGAGAGCAGTAAGGTAAAAAACAATCCGATCTCAGTTGGACCTGCCATTTCTTGTGTGTAAAACCTCTCAGGCTTCACTGCATAGTTAGAAGGGCAATTCTTTCAAGGGTTTCTAAATGTTCGGAGATCTTTCCTTCTCGTCTTCTTGAGAAAACTCGCTCGGCTCGGCTGTAAACTTTGACAGCTCCTCCTACGCGCTCGCGAACCTCAGCAGTGATAGAGGCGCGTTCTGCCGGACAAGAGCTGCAGTCGTGACGTCAGCAGTGAAGGATTGCGCGCGTGCTGCACCGCGGTCAACTTTAGGTAGATACTTATTAAACTCGAGGTTTGTGACATCATATGATGCCTAATTAAATCTTTAACCTGCTGTCAATCAACAAATTACGTTCCGTATGGAAGTCAACAACTTATAACAACAAATTATATTTACAACGTCGCGCACCTATAATGGCAAATGCAAAAAAAGTGATGCTACAGCTTAATGAACTGGTCAATTGTAAAATAATAGAAATAGACCTATATTGTGGTAATCATTATTTACTTGTTTAGAATAAATACTTCCATATTAGTATGCAATTTATTACTTTTATTTCAAAGCTCCAGTCTTCAGTGTTACGTGGTCTTTCAGGAATCACATGCTAATGTGGTGCTTAAGAAACATTTATTATCATCAACCTTGGAAACAATTATTCTGCTCAGTTTTTATATGTCAGACAGTTTATGTCAATCTTCATATGCCCGGTAAAATCACAAGAGACTCCACCTGTATTTATTTAATGGCAAAAGGCTTGTAAAACTGTTAGATAATTAACAAGAATAACTGCTAATTCTAATCAAACCAGATCTGTTATACAGCATCCTTTATCAACATCAACAAATGTCTGATTTCATGTTTATGTACAGTATTTCACCCATTCAGGTAATTTCTAGTTGCTTAAAGTTGCAAAGTCCCCTGAGTTGCAACACTTCCAGTCCCACAGGATTTTGTGAGACAGGTGACGTCAATAATTAGCACATTTATGACGCCATTGCGTCAGGTTTGCATTCAACTTTTTATTCCGATAGTGTATGATTTCTATCGACATTACAGAATAGAATATGATCAATATTGTGTGTGTGTGTGTGTATATATATACACATACACGTAACTTCACAAAATAGGCTACAATTTCAATCTATTTATTGTGAAGTATCTCAAACATGTTTTGTTTTTTTTTGTTATATTTTGTTTTTTCTAACTGTCCTCTGATAAGCATTTCTTTGTGCATCGTTCTCCAAATTAATCAGCTTTCTTATGGTGCTTTTGGGAAACGCAGCCCTGGCTGTTTGAATACACTCAGAAGCGAGGGAACGCTCTGTGATTGATTGGTTCTGTCTAGCCTACTAGATGAGTAAGAAGTTAATCATGCAATTCATACGCATGTTATACGCATTATTATTATTATTGTTTTTTATGTATTTGTTTGTTTGTTAAATGAACAGAATAACTGGTAAGTAAGACACACCTTAGCATCGATATTTTTTATTTTAGTAGCTATATTTTAGATACTCGCGTCAGTATCGATTTATCGATACTACGGGATCCATACGCCTATCGCGGGAGCTGCTACAGGAGGGGGTGGATATATTGGCGGTACATGTGACTATCGTATCAGACTACCACAATTAAATCAATGTATAGAAAACACCGGTTGGTCCAGTTGATCCAGCCGCGTTGCATGACGAGTCGATGACGCGTGCGAGAGTTACGCAATTTACACAGGTCCGAAAGCGGGGAAACTTAAAAAGTGGAAATGTATCTTCCTGTGCGGATCGTAATCTAATAGTACGGGAAAACGCTGTTTGGTCAGCAGCATTCTTCTTTTGTGTTCAGCATAAGAAATGTTTGGACCAATCATAGGCTACATCCCTTCAGATTGCATCTGATTTTTATTTTGGGAGTTTGAGCATTTGCTCAGTCTGAGTTAGACTGCAGGCAAAAAAAAAACAAAAAAAAAATACATATATATGTAGGCTATGAGAATTATTCTGATTGGATCTGTGAAAAGGCATCATCTGAGAAATAAAATGTGTAGATGTCCCAAATATTTTAATACTATTCATTCAAAACTCAGGATGACTGAGAAAGGAAGTTGTGATAACCTTTGGTTTTAGGAGAAACAGTATCATTTGCAAATTCAGTGTCTTTTCAGAGTTTGTCCGGAAACCTCCCTTGTCTGTTGTGAATCGTCCATTGAGTCCTTTAAGAAATGACCATAGACATGGCTGCATTCATTCGGGTTGCCACAGTAGCCAGACAGTGGTTTGAAGATGGAAAGCATCCAGGAAGTTTGTGTTCCGAAAAGGTCACCAAAGATCAACTGACCACAAAGAATCCCGTGTTTCCCTCTCAAACTGTTCGGTCTTGAGTAAACTGACCTTTTGCATCTAAAGTACTTAAAAGAAAACACCAGTTTAAAGTCTTCTCATTTGTAATATAAAATAATGCACTGCTCAAAAAATAAAGGGAACACATTTCTTTGGAGGGGTTTATTTGCAACACCTTATTCATTTCAAAAGTTGAGATTGCATTCTGTCACCCAATTACTGTATCTGTGCAATACTTGTGTCCTGATTTCTAAACACAGTAACCCATGCAATTCAGTTGGCAAGCACTTGAGCAGCACATTTACAGTACTCAGACTGTTTGAGTCCTGTGAATTATTTAAAAGATTTAACATTTATATATTGACAGTTATAATTGCATTTTACATCTGTAACCTGAATGCATACATCAGTCTGTTGGAATGGATCTAATAAGTTGTTTTAATACTAAATTCAGTTTGTTCAGGTCATGTCACAACAACATTACCTGAGAAACAATTATGGCTGACATTAATAAGAGTTTCAAAGTGGTCATTTCAGCAAACCGAGAAGGCCACAAATCTTAATAATATCCCTAGCTAGACTGCATGGGGACAGATGCAAAAGACCTCATATGTCTCCCGTCGTTTTTATGAGCGGATATTGCATTATAGTAAGCTAATGCCTCGTTAAGTGGTTTTCACACAGGATGTAGTGGGTGTGCTTGAGTTTTGATTGATTATAGATGACAAGGACGGGTCATCAAAATAAAAAAGAGATCCAGTATTAGCACCAGGTGGGCTGGGGATGGTTCGAAATCTATATTGTAATTTAGCAAGGCCACTAACCTGTTGCTGGAAAGTTCCCGTGTTTTCGTCAGCCAATGGAAAAAATGTAAACATCAGGTGAAGTAAGACTTAAAGTCAAGAGAGGCTAAGAACACTCTGTATGGAAATTTGCAGGAGTATCTAGAGTTTAAAAAGACTCAATCTAATATCTATTATGTTGTGTTTAAAAAGCAAGTTATTTTTAGCAGTGATGAATATGTTTAACTATAAGGATAATCAAAACCATTCCAGTGCAAACAATAAAAGTTTCCAGTGACATGAAATCTCTCTGCTGAAGCAAGAACACTGCTTGTCCAAAATTTTAATGGACTGGAACTAACTCTTACATAACACAGCAATCTATAACGCATCAGTAAGACCGCAAGACGATAAAACAGAGCATATTCCTCAGAGGTGTCATGAACATACATCAGTGACAGTCATAACTTTGCCAAGGTAAGATCTAGAAAGATAGAAAGAAAGCCATTGTATTGTCATTACACACTAAAAACCATCTTTTTTAATCATCTTGCAATGAACTATTTGAATATTTTTCAGTTGTCTTAATTCTTTAAGAAACAGAGATTTATTTTTGTGAAAATCAATAATCGTTGCATGCAGTTGCTTGATTCAGATGATATCAGTTCTGAGTACCGTTCATCTCTGGTATCATCTGAATCTGAATTCAATTTGTGAAACAGCATTTGCTCAAGTGTGCTAGGGAGAGTTGTAATACTAATTTCCTCTTTTACTTAATGTTCCCGAAAAGATAGAACAAAATGTGCGAAAGGCACTATTTATTACAACTGTGAACGTGACTACATAAACAGACACATTACTACGTTTTAAAATCCTTTTTTTAGTTTTAGTTTTTTTAGTTTCAGTAATTAATGTGGTTGAGTTGAGAGAAGTTTTTTTTTTCTTTTTTAAGATACTGGTTGCAATCATTTTTATTTATTTTTATTTTTAAAAAGGAGGAGGTTTAACATGTTAATAAAAAGTCCCTTTGCCATATTTGGGAAAAAAGTCAAAAAGGTTTCAAGAGAAAATCAATATTAAATGTATTGTCACTTTTAGCACATCACATGGCAATGGATGAAAACAAAGGACATATATCAACAATATGCAGCCATTGGAATACAGGTACAGAGTAAAAACTAAATTAACAGGCAGTATATGACTAGGTAATAAGTACACACTCAGAAAAAAAAAAAACCTGTCACTGTGGCAGTGTCACGCCCTTGTCCATGTTATCTGTCACTAGTTTGTTTTGGTTTTGTTTATTTATTTCCTGTTTGTCCTTATTTGGTCTTGTTCCTGTTCTTGTTAAGTTGAATAGTTTATCCATGCCACCTGTTTTCCTTACCTGTCTTGTATCTTTCCCGAGTGTTTATAAGCCCATTGTATTCTGTGTGTCCATCGTCAGTGTTATTATGAGTGAAGTTATGTTGTGTGTAATGCTTGTCCTGTGAACAGTCTCCAGTAAAGTTATGTCTACTTACCACTCTGACAGAACGATCAACCATCAATCCAACCGAAGATGATTCGCCCCGAGGAAATCATTCATCGCCTCCTCATTGGGCTTACTCCTCTTCCCACTCCTCATGAGCGAAGGCCAAAATCTGGGAAGCCAGGTAGCCATCCACGAAAGCCCAGCTCCTGTCTTGCTATTCAGTGTCACCCTCCAACACCCACACCGCCGGTGTTATGGTCCTGATCCAGATTTGCGGGCTGATATGCCAATCCTGATCCCCGCGATGTTGTTCCGCCATTCCTGATTCCAGTTCCTGATTTACGGCCAGGTGAGCCGATCCCGATTCCAGTTCCTGAATCACGGCCAGGAGATCCGTTCCTAAGTCAGGTTCCTGATTTACGGCCAGGTGAGCCGATCCCGATTCCAGTTCCTGAATCACGGCCAGGAGATCTGTTCCTAAGTCAGGTTCCTGATTTACGGCCAGGTGAGCCGATCCCGATTCCAGTTCCTGAATCACGGCCAGGAGATC
>JAUMHQ010000045.1:1991623-2003594 GCA_032361165.1 Enteromius paludinosus | reverse complement strand
CTGAATCACGGCCAGGAGATCTGTTCCTAAGTTCGGTTCCTGATTTACGGCCAGGTGAGCCGATCCCGACTCCAGTTTCTGAATCACGGCCAGGAGATCCGCTCCTAAGTCAGGTTCCTGATTTACGGCCAGGTGAGCCGATACCGACTCCAGTTCCTGAATCACGGCCAGGAGATCCGTTCCTAAGTCAGGTTCCTGATTTATGGCCAGGTGAGCCGATCCTGATTCCAGTTCCTGAATCACGGCCAGGAGATCTGTTCCTAAGTTCGGTTCCTGATTTACGGCCAGGTGAGCCGATCCCGACTCCAGTTCCTGAATCACGGCCAGGAGATCTGTTCCTAAGTCCGGTTCCTGGTTTGCAGCCGGGAGAGCTGATCCCGATTCCGGTTCCTGATTTACGTCCAGGAGTGCCGATCCTGAACCCTGTTTCAGAGTCTCGGCCAGGAGAGCCGATCCCGATCCTTGAGTTCACGCTGCAAGAGCGCCCTCCAGAGCCTGGTCCTTCCTATGGACACCCACACGACCTGGGGCCCTTATGGTTGGCTGACTTGCCCAAGAAAGGGGTAATAGGGTTAGGGTCGTGGAAGTGGTGGGTAGGGAGGGGATTTGGTCATGGCCTTCCAAGGCTCCAGATCCGCTGTGGCGGGTCAGATCTTCGATGCTGTCCTGGAGGCACCTAGTGACTGCGCTCCATACAGCCATACATATACATATTAGTACCTTGTAAAGATATCGCCCCCATGACAGTTTTTTTCCCTTTTTTCTCAATGTGTATTATAAATAAAGTGTAGCAGCAGTGTAATGATTGACTGTAAGTATTATAAAAATATATATGTTATTACTTTCTAAGTGAATATATTACGGTATGTACATAAGTGATGGATTGACTATATTTATGCAGATTTCTGCAACAGCGTTATTTAGCATCTAGCAGACGTTAAACAAACATATTTTACATCCAACTGTGCAACTTTAATTATGAAACATACAAATGAGTAACATATGCATGACACTTCTAAAACTCATCCAAAATAGCACATGTGCTTAAATTAAAAACAATCTTCACAAATAGCCGTGTAATACGATGCCCTCTAGGCTACAGCCAATAACTGGAAGAACAACAGACTGTTAAACAATCTTTATTTTAGCCTAATAATTCATCCAAAGGCAAATATTTATAGCTCTTTGTAATCACATAATCAGGGGACTGTTTTTCATTATATAGTGAGAGTCAAACAGATATTGTAAAAGCAAATTTAATCAGAGACATATGTGTATTGGTCTAAAATTTAAAAGATTAAATAGTAAAAGCTTATTTTAATCCCTCAGAATGATTGACTCCAGAAAGATCCTCCCCTGTGATACATCACATGACCCTTGTAAAAGCCCCAAAAACATATTCAAGACTAAGATTTATGTATTCGAACTGCATATTTCCATTCATCTGGATTACACAGTTTTACCATAAACTAAATGTTTAAGTCACACATAAATAATAAGCACGTAACATTTTTGTAATAGTGCTAATAAACTATCTGGTTTAAATAGCAACTGAAAAACATATTTATCTTTAACTTTAAATTTAATTTGCTTCAGTCTTATACATTTTTCTCTAACTAAGTAAAGCTTGCTCAACTAGGCATATATTAACCATGTTCATATTTTTAAAGGTTCATTGTTTTCACAACAGCAACATTAAGAAAAAAAAACATCAGAAAATTTGATTATTTAATAAAATAAAATGGCAGGTAATTAGTAAAAAACTATGATGCATGAAGTAATCTGTCCAGTTTGATTTATGTGACACATATGCATCACATTAAGTTTATTCATTTATTTCTAAAACAAATCTAAATTGTAATATGCATAAATCTTAATTAATGAAATTTTCTTTTTATGAGCTTTATTAACAGCAAAAGACTACTGAATAAATTGAGTAGATACACTGGCACATGTACAAAGTTGAGGACATAAGGTGATTTACATACAGTACATTTGCACAGCACAATGCACTTATTTACACACACACACACACACACACACACACACACACACTCAAACGCAGTCAGCAGGGGTCAAGACTGAGTTCAAGGATGCCATCTGGGTGCACACAAATTATTAACAGCACCATTCTGTTTATGTTATTTTGTTCTTTAATCGTTTTCAGAATGGCAAAGCAGCACTAAACAATAGATTTTAAGGTGTAAAGTATTTCTGAGCTGGTTTGTGCTCTTCTTTAAATCCTGCTTGACGAGTCTCTCATCAGACAAAGAGACAAGGAACCAATTAAGTTGTTTATTGATGCAGAAGAGCGAATGTGTGATTCCACCGTGCAGGAGGGTCTCGCAAGCATTTTTTGCCCGCTTTGATCTTGCATGAGGACGTCCAGCTGGACAGTGAAGGAGCCATCCAAATCACGAGGAAAACGACTCGGAGAGACAGATGAACAACAGACAACACTTTAATGAGGTCAATTAGAAGGTTATTTAAGGATATGTTTTCTTTTCTTTTTCTTTTCTTTTCTATCTTGCTCATCAAAGCATTATAATTCTAAGCATTAACTAAGTGCATTCAACAAGATAGTTGCGTTGATATTTCAAATTATTCTCAAACCACTTACAACTGAAATCTTTACTTGTCACACAATTTCTGCAACCTAACAGCACACACACAATCTGCAAAACCATATACACTAATTCTCAGCCTTTGACTCAGTTAACAATTTCATTAAACACTTTGTGCAAGAACACAACACACAATTCTATATTAATTAATATTATGGAAAAAATATTTGCAAATGAGCGTGCAATTTTTGGATCTGTGTGAATAAAGAGGCGAAGTTCTGCAAATGTGTGCAAGCAGCTCAAACTAAAAAAAATGGTTTTACTTTCACAAGGGACAGTTCAACCAAAAAATGATAATTCAGTGAACATTTACTCCAGCTCGAGACTTATGTTGTTCTAAACCTTCTTGAATTTCTTTATTCTGCTAAAGATGGAAGATAGAAGCTTTTAGCTTATTTTTGTTCTGTTTTCTGTATCATAGTATGCTGTTCATCTATTTTTATGCACTTCCTTTGACTGATTTTTGCTCTATAAATGTTGAAAATTACTCACTCCAACACCTGCCATGACAAATGTTTAACACATTAATCCCAGCCACAGTAACTCAACCAGAGTTCATTCAACCGTTCACTTCACAGTCACAGTCACAGTCCTCTAGCAAATCAAAGGCTGTTTAGCGGTTCTGCTCTAATTACAGTATTAAGTAGCCAATGTGATTTGAAGAGCTGCGCCCACAATGCTGTGTTGAGAAGAGTGGAATCAGTATAAACACAGAAGATAAATAATTAGACTTAATTAAGGAGGGGAGTATGTCTGTAACATTCCTTGGCAGCTGTTCTCCTTAAGGCTGTCTGCACCTTTACTGCCAATCAAACAGAGCATTATTACATTTAGAGTCAACATTAAAGCAAAACTGACCCAATTTTATGTGTATTCCAGGTTTCATTGTGAACAATTGATCAGTGAGTGTTATTCCAAAGAAAGAAATGATCGTTCTTTAAAATGTAATCATTTATTCTTCCTTAGAAATGTTTAGTGTGAAAAACAAGTAGCACTAGAACACTTTTTTTAAAAGTACTTATTATGGAAATAATATGCTTATGGTGCCCGTACTTTAAAAGAATATTTAATTCTGAACTGAAGATACATTGTAAAAAATTGTAACGTTAACGTGTGATTTTAATGGTAAATAACTGTAAAGAATGCTAACGGTATAAAAACCGTAAACTGACTATTTTTTTATACTAAGTTTTTTTTTTTTTTTTTGAATAACTATGTTTCTTAGGTTTCTCAGTTATGTTTATTAAGAATTGTATGTTACATATAATGTTGTTGAATCAATGTTTATTGCATACTTCAGCTGAATGAATCTCACCATGATGGTGTTTAGTGTTTGCTTGAAAGACTCTGAGCACCTTCTACAGTATATATGTTCATATTTCAGTACTTTAATAGATCGGTATATTAGAATTACTTTGTATCAGTTAATGAAATTACGGTATTTAACTGGAAATTTAACTTCATACAGTAAAACCTAAAATATTGTTAACATATTTGGTACGGTCAAATTCCGTCAGCTGTCAGTTTTTTAGCGTGCATTTTAAAGATTTTTTTCACAGTGTAATGATTTCAGACACTGAACCGCAGACTATTTACAATTAAATAAAAATAAAGTTACATATAATCAGTTGAATTTAACACTACTTATTGCAAGTAGGACTTAAAATTAATTTTAAAATGAGTAAATTACCACTATTGTCTTTGAAGTATGGTTAAAGTGTACAGCGATATATTAAAAATATATTAACTTTAAGAATAACTAGGCCTTAGTTAGTAAATTAAGACATTTCAAGCAGCTTTTATTAAAGAAAATGCCTTAGAAGAAAATGTTACATGTGCATCTTGAGACAGAGCAATGTCACTGACACCTTTGGAACTCTGGGTAAATGTGATATCAGATAAATACTGCTTTATTATGTTAGTAAACACATCAAAATGTGATTTAGACTCAAAAGTAAAAAAAATAAAATAATAAACTTAAGTGTGAACTTGCTAAATACAATGACATGGTCTAGTGGCCTTTAATTTAATTAGTATTATCACAATAGTAGCTGCTGGTGAAGCGAGTCATGAGCGTTTTCCAGCGGCACGAAAAACTCGGAGGTAAAAGTTCTCTTTAAGAACATTTAATGAAAAAACAAACAAGGGCAAAACTGAAATAAAGCAAACTGACACGAACCACATCCACTAAGAAACATCATAGACTGATAAACATACAAGACCAGGGGAGTGAATTTATACAGAATGAATTTATTATGAAAGACTAATCAAGACAAATACTCAAGGCACCTGGACAACACAGCTGGCAGAGGATCAAACACTAATTACAAAGGGTGGGCTTACAAATGAGACAAAGCACATGGGACAGAATGAAAACAAAAAAGCACATGGACATGATCAAACATAAACACAAGAACATGCCCACAGCGTGACATAGCCCCTCCCCAAGGCGCGGCTTCCAGACGCAAGATAAGACGGGGGGCGTGGATGGGAGTGAAACCATCCAGGGCGGAGCGGAAGGTGGAGGAGCCCACCTGGGCTTACCGGGCAGCGATGATGCTCTCCTGAGCCGACCACACAGTTCATACACCCTCCAGGGCGGACCAGGCGGTGGAGCAACCCACCTGGGCCTACCAGGCAGTGATGATGCTCTCCTAAGCCGACCACACAGTTCATACACCCTCCAGGGCGGACCAGGCTGTGAAGCAGCCCACCCGGGCCTACCAGGCAGCGATGATGCTCTCCTGAGCCGACCAGACAGTTCATACGCCCTCATAGATTCATAGACCCAGTCAAGCATTTCCAAGCAAATGAACTCAAATCCAAATGAATTTTTAACATAAATATAAACTTGCACATCTCTGACATTTATAGCAAACGTTTTCACATTAGATGCCCTTTCTGCTGATAATGTCAAAATATCAAAACAGCTGTTCTTGCAAACTTGCATTTGATACACTTTCAGAATCTAACCAATTCCACATGGATCAAACATTCTGTATGCATTTATTTTTCATTTTGAAGATCCCTTTTCACTCTGTCATATTACAGTACATTGAAAATATTATAAGTACATTACAAGTAAAATATTTTTGAAATCACAAAAAATTAGAAGAGGAAAGGCCAGAAATCTTTCCTAATGTATGTCTAAGAATGTCAGTGGATGATTTAAGATGAAGACAGATGTACATAGAGCTACATATATCAAGTTAACCACTGGGAAATGGTAAATGAGTTCAATGCTCATTTTCTTACTCAACACAGGCATTCTTTCTTCAGTTTGCTCTCTGTTGCGAATGATGTGTTGTGCAATGCCACATCAGACAGTTCTCAAGGCACACATGTCATAGCATGCATGTCACCATGGCTCCTCTCCTGGTTAAACAATAAATATCTGCAACTCATGTAACTGAGTAAAGCTTTTTAAATACTAGGTGGATCAGCTTCACAAGTTTACTTTATGTACTTGAAAGCGACTTTCAGTTTAAAGCAATGATGCAGGTTCAATCCAAGAAATAGTCTAGGAATAGTTCCCCCAAAAATAAAAATTCTGTCATTTTCTCACCCTCAAGTAGTTCTAAATCTGTATGAATTTCTTAATTCTGCTGAACAGGAAGATATTTTGAAGAAAGTTTGTCACTAGGCTAGCTGTTTCAGTCACGGTTGACTTCCATAGTAGGATAAAAAAATACTATGGAAGTCAATGGTGACCAAAAACAGCCTGGTTCCAAACTTTCTCCAATTTATACAGGTTTGGAACTACTTGAGGGTGTAAAAAATGTGGGTAAAACAGAAATAGTTTCCAGTACACATTCCATGTTTCTAAAAATAATGGGTTAAATGCAAACCCAGCTATTGGGTTGTTTTAACCCAACAGTTGGGTTACTGCCTCGAAGGTTGTGTTTTTAAACATTTAACCCAAATGTTGGTTAAAACAACCCAATTGCTTGGTTTGTCCATACAGTATTTTACCCAGAATTTTTTAGTTGGTGCGTGAGTAAATACTGTACCAACATTCTTCTAAATATTTAAAGTGTATGCTTTTAACAGAAGATATAATTTTACAGCTTGAGGGTATGTTAATAATAATACGTTTTCCTTTTTGGGTGAACTGGCCTATTTAAATAGAGGTCAGTCACCTTATACACAGTGCCAAAAGCTCCGGACCCAAGCACTTTGATCGTCTTGATCTCTGTCTCTTAGAGGATGGGCAGCAAGGCCTGGTTTGGTGCTTCGCCACTGGGCGTCAGAGGCTCCACTAGCTGTAGAGACAAACAGAGTCAGGAAAGCTGCCCTCAACACACAAACAAATCCTGTCTTTGAATGAGTATGGGATGTCACAGATCTGTCTGTATTCACGGAAGCTATTGCCTCAACGACCGATTCTCATCAGCATTCACTGTTGACACCACAACAGTAAACTGGCTTCACTGCATTGATCTTACATGGTTTCACCAAACTCTGCCAGCTCAGCTTCCACCTTCCAAGGGTTTGGTTGTGTAACAGTAGATACTCAGAATATTCAGACTATGGTTATCTTGTGAGCTGACCTCTCTTTCTTGCAGGAGTCGTCGTAAGGTTCTCTTTCTCTTGATGTGCCGCCTGCGCAGAAAAACAGCAACTCCTAGACCCAGGATAACAAACGCCAGCAGACCTCCAACCACACCAGCAGCAATCATGGTCAAACCCGAACTACAGACAAAAAAGACAGAAGCTAAACTTTCTGTGGAGGAAGATGGTCCTCTCTTGACATGTCACTACATCTCAGAACAGAAAAGGTTATGCTCTTAGATATTACTTAGATTTACACCATGTAAAGAGTTTTACGTGTCATGAGCCGTGTTTGACTTTTTTTCTCTGGTGCCCTTTCTGCCACTTTAATCCAGCAGCTGCTGCTAGTTACTATCAGCGCGTCCCGCGCTGCTCCCTCACACCTGATCCCTGTCGCCGTTAATTGGCTTTCCTATTTCTCTCTGTTCATCCTCGCTGTCTTTGTCTGACGATTAATGTTTCTACACATGTTCTGTGACCACGTCCTCTGAGTTTGTACCTGTTTCCAGAGACCTGTCTACTTCACATCGCCTCGTCCAGTCCTGTCCTGTCCTGTATCATCCGTTCGTCTGGATATTGTTTGTGTCCCTGGCTAAGACCCGTTTTGTGCTCAGACCGACCTGAGGCCTGTCGCTGGACAGAGGAGTTGCACACCGCGGAGGTCCGTTTTATCTCCGGTCCCGCCGCGAGAGAAGGCTTGTCACCAATTGACCAGAGGCTTACTGAAGCAGTTCCTTTCTTAGTTTTTTGATTGCCCTGTCGGAAGTTTTGTTCAGTTTTCTGCATGCAGTGAGCGGCAGGTTTTGTTTTCCCTGTTTTCAAGTCTGTAATAAAAGACATTTTCGTTTGGCACCCCTGTCTCCTCGCAACTGCTTCCCCCGCACCTGACATTACGTTTAAAATGTAGAATTAATAAATTAATTTATAGAATGTTATGTGAAAGTTTGTAAAAAAAACTAATACTATATATTAATTTATGGAATTTAATATTCAATTATTCTATTAATACAGGTTTTCATTATTTATACTAAATTATAAGGCCAATTGAAAGGAATCATGTGTGAATTTATTGTTTTGCTATTTTAGTACCATAGGCCTGTGTATGATTTATAGACTTATATGATATGATAATATTGGATGATATATCATTGTCCTGTACATTGTCTCATACACTTCTGCACAAAAGCACATTGCTTTCAAGAAGGATATCGAATAGGTCACTTCTGTAACCCAGGTTCCCTGAGACACAGGAACGAGTACTGCGTCTGCTAAGGCGCTATTGGAAAAACTCCTTTTTTCCTCCTAACTGAAGCCTTATTTAATCACGCAGTGAAAACTGCATGGCCATTGGTTAGTGCAGAGCTATCTGGATAAACCTTTTGGTTGGTCGCCGTGCTGCTGTTTTCATATCCTCCTTATACTTACAGTAGAGGCTTGTGAGCTTGAGCTCGCGGTTTGGGCATGTGATGGCCAAACATGGCGAGCTAATAAATTAAAGGCTTGAGAGCCTGAGCTCACAGTTTAAGCGTGTGATGGTCAAACACAGCAAGCTGATATTTACAGTTTAGAGGCTTGTGAGCCTGAGCCTTTGGGCGTGTAATGGCAAAACACAGCGAACTAATAAATTAACCCTTTAAGCAGAGAGGACATCCAGATTGTAAAACCTGGCACATGTGGATAGAGAGGACCAGCCGGCCGCCTCACAAGTCTCTGACAGGGAATACCGCTAGACCATGCCCATAACGAGGCGATGCCTCTAGTTGAATGGGCTCTTACTCTTATGGGGCAGCCCAGTGAAGAGTAGACTACCGAAATAGCATCCACAACCCACATAGAAAGCCTTTGCTTCAAGACCGGTAGCTGTTTGTAGGGGTTCAAAGGGTGCGCCTCTGAGGGCTTTAAACACAGTGGGCAGGTCCCACGTGGGGATGGTGCGAGGGTGAAAGGGCCTGAGCCATCAAGCTCCTCTCAGAAAACGGATAATAAGGTTATCAGTCTGACCTGCTATAAGGTCATGGTGGGCTGCAATGAGTATGCCTCGAATGCCTTAAGGGTGAATGGGGAGCGGCCACCTATCCAGCAGGTGTTCCAGAAATGGTAGTATCGGCAATACTTCAAATGACAAGGGGTTTTCCTTGTGCTCTGCACACCACCTCGAAGACACTCACCATTTCACAGCATAAGTGTGTCTCGTAGACGGGCTCTAGCGTGGGAAATTGGTATTTAGTATGCGATTGGGGAGGCTAACAGGCTCCCACCGAGCTGCCAAACATTTAGGGCCCACAGTCTGGTTGAGCCAGATTGAGACCTCGGCCTGAGAGAGTAAGTCCCCTCTCAGGGGAATGGGACACGGGGCTGCTGTCAGCATCGTCTGCAGGTCTGGCGAGATCGACACTCTCATTCCCATTAAGTCTATTACAGTGGCCAAAATATTATTTGTTGGCTGGGCAACAGTATGCTCTTGGCGAAGCTCCCCTGAGTCCGAGATGGTTTAAACCCAATGCAAAACCCCGGGAATGGCTTGTCAGACATTCTGTCGCAGGGATAAGGGCTGTGTCATATCAAGTGCTTTGTCGCTGTTTAGGAACATGTTACTCAAGTGTGAGTGGTTCTGAGGGAAACTGCTCTCTTTGTGAGTTTGTGGGTGCGATAACATTAAGGGCAGCGTGCCCTTTAGTCTGCCAAAAAGATCAAGAACCACTCGAAACGGCTTTGGCTTAATTTGTCAGGACAGCAAAGTTGCATGTCGCTGAAGAAATCTGAAGTTCTGCAGCGAAGCGGCCGTTTATATACACGGCCCTGCCCATTCAGGCGAGTGAAGTGTCGACAGGGAACTACCTTTATTTCAAACTGTCACGAATCGAGTCAGAGGCATGTTGATCCAAGTGCAGACTTTTTATTAAACAAACTCACAGTACAGGCAAGCAGGGACAGATTCTCTTCTTACCATTTTAAATTTTTGCAGTCTTTCAGATCAGGCCCAGTACATCTGCAAAGGAAAGCATAAATTACATCAATCAAAATTAGTGCACGCTATCCCTTATGAACCTGGTTAAATTATAGAGATGACTGCTTCATGTCATTACATTCAAATGGAAACATTATATACAATGCCTCTCTCACCCCTGGGTACAGTTCTCATGACAGGGCTGGCACACTCGTTTCGTGTCAGCATATTTCCAAATGAGTATGTCTTTCTCTCCCGGTATGCCTTGTGGGCAGCGTGTTACACAGTGCGGCCCATCTTTGTAGTTTGCACAATCTGTACATTTGTCAGGTCCCTGGACAAAAGTTGGCAATTAGATGGAAACAAGCTACTTTTCTATAGTCTTCAAGTGATGCGAATTTAATGATGTGTCTCCAGGATAGAAATGGGAAAAAAAACATTGGTTTAAGAGACTGTTGTGCTGCCATCAGCATTTAAAAAAATAAGAATAAACACTGTTTACTGACTGCAGAACATGGTATTGGTTTTGTTGAATGGGTTACTGTAGATACTTACAGGGCCGCTGCAGGTCACGGTTTCACTCATGAGTAGACATTCAGGGTCACACTCGACACACGTTTGATTGACCTCATATTCACGTGGCTCACTGTATGGACAAAAATCCACTCTGGTCAATATAGTTGGAATCATAAATGAACAAAGAAATGGTAACACTTTTGTTTAGGGACCAATTCTCACTATTAACTAGCATATTGACCCTTTATTATGTATAAAGCACATATTAAAGCCTTATCATATTCTAAATTCCTTAATGTAGAATGTCTTCTAGTAGAAGAAGAAGAAGAAATGTTTTATAAATGAGTTAACTTTAGCAAAACTTGCAATTAATGTTTGATTTTCAGTGGTTCCAAGAGTTTCTTTGATTTGCACATACGCTTTAAGGAGAAGCAATGCATTTTCTTTCAGTGTTACATAAGGCCTCAGCTACAACAAATGATAGGAACTCTTGGAACCATTGAAAATAAAACATTTAACTGAAGTTAAACTTACTTAGATGCATGGTGTATGCAAACGAGGAAGCAAGTAGTTCTGCTATATCTTGCATTTTCTGTCTCTTTGTAATTATAATCAATGTGTTTTTGACGTTAAAGCACTATTAAGAGTTCCTGTCATAATATGTATCATTGTGATAATTTCCTCATGTGGCACTTTTACCAACACTGTGTTTAGCACTTTTTATGAGAGAGTGGGCCGTCCGATTGCCTTATGTCTGATACAATTTTTGGCTCACTTCTGTTTGAAGGTATGCTATTTTGATTCTATCATTAATTCAACTTCTAATTCGTGAATATGATTGGATAGGCATGTTCACCTCAGAGTTGTCAATTTGTATGTACATATGCATATGCTTACTGTCTTGTGCTTCCATTCACACAGTTATTGGTGCAAAAGAATAGTATTGTATACATGTCATTCCACAACCACAGTTAAAACATGTTCTGCATACATTTCTATGAGTTTACGGCATATCTGAATGTTAACCTTTACAAGAATGTTATGTATTACCTGTTTCCATCTTCAATTTATATTGTTATTCTGTGTGAGGTAATACAGTACCAACATTTAGATATGTTAAAAAGGAAATGTATTGCTTCTCCTTTACGTGCACATACTTAGATGCATGGTATATGCAGTTGTTTGCATTCAGGGACATGGCCTGTTTTAGAGCTGTTGTTTAGCAATTAAATATGAGAATTAAGACATAACAGAGTTCTCACTCACCCAGCCAGCAGGCTGCAGGAAGCCACACAGTGTTTTTTACGGCTGTAATGCTTACAGGAGAAGCACA
>JAUMHQ010000045.1:1915553-1933527 GCA_032361165.1 Enteromius paludinosus | reverse complement strand
CTTCCATTAAATGACTACCAGACTGCCACGGTTAAAGTTAAAAATCTTTGTTTGTGTTCTGCTGAGGAAACAAAGTCCCCTACATCTTGGATGCGCTGGGAGTAAGCAAATAAACATCATTTTTGGGTGAACTATTCCTTTAATTTAAAGATAACAACCAGAATTGCCAGTGACTAATTAAAGGGATAGTTCACCTGAAATTAAAGTTCTGTCATCGTTTACTCGCCCACATGTCGTTCCAAATCTGCATGGCTTTCTCTCTCCTGTGGAACTCAAAAGAAGATATGAAGAAAAATGCCTTGCCATTTTTTCTCAATGTGATTCCCTGTTGTTCCATTTTTTGAAGATTAAAAACAGGTCATATTAAGACATGAGGGTAAGAAAATGATGGCAGAGATTTGATTTCAGGGAAACTATCCTCTATTAATAATGCTTGGGCGGTTCATTTTTGCAAATCCAGTAAGTCTGGTCCCATGCATGTCTAAACCAGTGCTCTAAAAACCAGTTGCAGCAGTTATCGCTGAGAGAGTCTGTGTAGCCAAAGTACGCAAGGCAAACGTGGGCACAGATAGATCCATGAGGAGGAAGAGCTGGTGTTGGGAACTCTGCAGGCCATAACACTTACACTCATCTGTGACAAGGTAACATTGCTCAGGGACGTGAGTAAAGCCCTGAGAGAAATTCTCCGAGGTAGTTGACGAAACTGATGTCTCCTGACAGGTAAAATATCGAGTCATGGCAAACGTATAAAAGAGGCGGAGAAGCTCCAAGCGCCTGCCTGACGAGAGAAGAGGCGTAGCCCCCGAAGGAGCACCACTGCGAACGCGAGGGCAGATGGTGACGGCACGACGAGATTCACGGTTGACGAGGAGAAGCGCCTGGATGTCCCAGCGAAGGCTAACAGATGGGGGAAGAGGGGAACGTTTGGCCTGCTCCAAACAGCTACGCAGGTTCTCCGCAAAAGTGGACCAAAAACGACTGATGAGCTCATTCTCTGCCTTGTACAAAGAGGGTTTAGGGCCACAGAGGACACACACATGAACCCCAGGAAGTAGTTGGAAACTGAGCAAGCGAATGGCGACGGTAGGACTTCCTTGAGGAAGGAAGACGGGGTAGTCATATGAAGATGCTCCGGAAAGCGAGTGCACCAAGACTGAGAGCACAACAACTTCCTGGGACGTCAGTCGAGACCACCACTTTTCCGTTGCTTGTGCCACACGGCCGTGCACCAGCAGGCAGCCGAATTCACTCTCCGCTGCTTGAGCGAAGGAGTCCAAGGCTTCCTGAAGCAAGCCGGGGTGCGAGAGAAGCAAACAGTCGGCACACTGCGTCAGCTCTCCCATAAATCCCTGCTCGTCATTAACACGTTCCAAGAGCATGTCGATCAGGCGGTAGCAAGAGCGCAACTCGCGTTTTAGCCGCTCTACATTGCGTATGTTTGCAAGCTCATCCTGTCCCAGCACCAGGACCATGCAGTTCCACACATTCTCCAGCAGGCGGCGCAGCTGCAGCTCGCTGATGGCAGAGCCCCCGCCGCCACTCACCGCAATCAGCATCAGGCTCTCCTGAAACACCCCCCAAACCACACGGCTCCCTCGGTCCGTCTCACAGCTCGCTAACTGAGCCCCGTGGCCGGCGCCAAACATATGGACACCATTTAGGGAGCCGATGATGGAAAAGGGAAGCTGCTTTGCAGAGCCTCGTGAGAACAGAGGGACCCCACTGGAGGCTGTGAGGCACAGCAGTTGAAGGGTTTCTGCTTGCAGCATGGTGAATGTAAAGTGGCTCTAAACACCAATCAGTGATGGAGACATCCTAAAAAGCCTTTAGGTGCACAAAGACAAAAGAAATAAACCCATGAGAACTTCAACATTGTACATACTGCACAAGACATAAACGGTAAGATGCCCTCCTAATGTGCTTTTACTTTTAAGTTGTAACATATTTACAAGTTTAGTATGTGCAGGATGATGACGCATCAGCCAGTGTTGCTTTAAGGGAAACATTTGTTAATTTAGTCATCCTAGCAATTGTCTTTAGCCATTTCTTGAAGATGGCTAAAGACTCGGATCGAGCTGGACAGGTCATTCCACCAGCAGAGAATTGTTAGTAGGAGTGTATAAACTATGTTCATTAATAAGTAGGAATTAATGTTAATACATAGTAATATTGAGGGGTGAAACGGAAGGGCGTGAAGTGATAATTTTGGTGAAATGGAGATATATATTTGATACATATATCAAATGCAAGCTCTTAATGAGCTCTTTTTTACTGGTAAAAGTATACTGTCATCCATGAGTGTACAAATTTTAATCCGTACACGAAGTCAGATCAAACTACGGTCACATTTGTTTGTTTTGGCTAATATTATGTTAATAAAATGTATATATTCAATAATAATCCTGTTCATTTCCCATTATTCCTTTTAAATACGATATATTATATAACATACTGAATCTGTGCTGTTATGTTTTGTCAAAAAGATGATAAAAGAGAATCTTGGAAAGTAAATTTGTTCTATGACTCAAGTAAAGGATAGTAAATATATACGTGTTTAATTGCCCATATTTTAATTGAAGATATGTTTTGAGACACTGTGCTTTTGAACAGAATGCACTCAATAAGCCTATACCTAGGTTTTGATGCAGACCGAAGATAAGCGCATTTGACATATATATTTTTAAATGAAAACATATCAAATAGATATAATACTAGTCACACAATTTGATCCACAAACCCCTCATTAAATAACAAGGAAGAAAAATCACCATGCGCATCTTATCCTTTCTTCCTCTGCTAACTAGAAAGGCTAGTCTACATGTAACTTAAAGTGTATGCTAACATGACACATCTGCGTCTAATTATTAAGTACTAACGTTAAGTATTTCGTCTAATTATGCAAACGTTGAACAAACCTGCTAACGTTAATCCACTCCGAAGCATTCACGGACTGCTGTAATAAGCGTTCGCGCGCATACCTTTGACCCAATCTTTTCCCTCACAGAATTAACCGACTTGATTAATGACTTGATTAGGACACCGCTAATAAGAGTAATTTTCTTGCCTGGCTTTGAGAGTCTTAAACTTCACGTATCCACAGCAACATCTCTGTCAACAGCGGTTCAGCTCTTCTTCGCAGCCAATGAAAGTGAGAGAACTGATGGGATGGCTCCATACCGCCACCCTCCGGAGACTGTGTGTAAATACACTTACAGCGTGTAAACAGTTCATGCTCTGGATGCTGGTTCTGTTTAGAATTATTCAACAGTGAACTGCAAATATGCGCATGCCCTGCGGGTATTTAACATTATATTTTAGCAATCCTAAACAAAACGTTTCCTATAAAATAACCAACAAACTTATTTTCAACAATGCTTGTGTTAAGTCCAATTTGATTTATTTTAATTAACAGGAACTAGCAACCAAAAATAAGATGTAAGATATGCCACATTTATACACTGGCATGTTTTAAAATGAGCAGAATTCATGTTAAATTTAAAACATACAGCTACAAACTGTTTTGAAATCAAAATCGTTTTAAAATAACAGTATTTTTAATGCCACTTATCTCTTTAAATGAGTAAAATGCTTAGTTTATAGTAAAATTAATGATATTAACACACTGAAATGCAATCAACTCAACTGTATTGACTCCCATTGTGAATATCTTTGAGTGATGCTGCAGTCTTTAGCATTGCTTATTCCTCTAAACAAGCCGACTAAAGTAATTAATCATTTAAACAGTGTAGACATCATGACAGACTGTGATCAATCAGTCATGGACAGAACTATTTTTCCACACAGACTTAGTCAGCAAATTTCTGTTTGTCGTTTTTAGTCCTTTAAGCCAGTTAAAAAAAAGGTCTGTTTCATTTAATATACACCACTTATTGTTGATGCACTATTTTGGATTCATATTTTGATTGTCATTCTACCAGTCTCTTTATTGGTGATAAATATAAGAAAAAAATGAAGAGCTCTCTTACAAAACGCGATAAAAGTCAAATTTTAAAAAATGGGTTTATGATGCCATTTTGCTGTGTATTGAACCTATAAAGCATGGGAATGCGTGGTCACACAGCAATGCATTCTGGGAATTTAGGACACGGGCGCTACAGCAGAGACTGGAATATATAGTGAATGTAGACGTTGATATTTAATGTTTATATCAGGCTTGAGAAAGCTAGTTAGCATGATCTATCATTTATTTCAAATATCTAACATTACGACACAATGTGTGTGAATGTATGCCTGTGTATATGTGTCTGTGTTTAATATAACAGTTTAACCATTTAATTTCTGTGTCTGTATTAATATAAGTTTAACCATTTCATTTCTGTGTATGTGTGTGTCTGTAAGCCTATTGTCCATTTTCGATGTGCTTCAGTGTCAGCCATAGACGATGCATGTCATTTATAAACATTTTATTTTAGTCCAGCTCTTTTCCTCTTTCTCTTTACTCCATCATAGCATACAGTATGTAACACCATCAATTCTGAAAAAGCTAAATAGCTAAGCCTCATTCTATTATGGCAAACAATACCACAATGACAAGAATATGTGCCAGAGAACTAAATTATTCAGGTTAAGTTCCATATTCAAGAAAGAAAAAGGCAGCTGTAAAATTACAAAGAAAACAAGTAAAAGAAAAAGTAATACAACGTGCGAAAAGAAACTAATTTTTTTGGGATTTGCTGGCTGGCTTTTAATTCGTAATACTTCATCCTGTGCAAACTACAAAATAGCTGTTTTGGGGGTCCAAAAAGCAAACAAAAAAAGACATTAAATAACTTTTGCAATTATTTCAGGAAGGAGTGAGAAATCAAGAATTACAAAATCACATCACTGCTTGTGACACATCAAGATTTTTACATTACTTCAAGGTAAATTGTCAGAAAATAACATTACAATTGATCGGAATGCAATTTTATGGCTTTTTGAGTTTTCTTCATTAACAAGGCACCAGAGAGGAATGATAGGATTGTTGCACCTCATAAAAGATAAATCAATAAAAATAAAAATAAATCAATAAAGGCCTTGAAGAGAGGCTCCTTGGCAAAGTTGAAGAATGTGAAACTGGCAAGGAGTGGATACTTGAGACATCATTGGTCCTCTTTACATGCCCATTCGAATGCTCTGAATGATCTGGAATATAGCTGAGGAAAGAAAAAAGAAAGAAACATTACAGATGGCTTACATTCCAGCCGTTGGAAAGGTTGAGGAGAAAGAATACAGAGAAGCTGAACTTGTTAAAGTCAATCTTAACATAAATGCCAGCTCTGGGTATATAAGGAGTCATTATGCAAGTGGATATGTAGGTTTCTTCACTCTTTTGTCTCATAAAAGTAAAAAAACAAGTAAAATGTATGCTTTTGTGGATCGAATCAAAACGTTGCAAAATCAGCCAAAGCAGAAAAGCAAGGGCAAGCAAACAGAGAGTAAGATGACATGCAACGACAATGTCATTTGTTCAAAGAAAACAGATTTTCCAAGGCAAGGGGTGAAACTCTGCAAGAGCTGGCAGCGACCCAGAAGCCCAGGCCAAATCATGTGCCACACATCAGACCTGGATGGAGCGGTTTATGACGTTATCAAAAAGGCTAGATATTTTAAGCTATGTCTCAAAGCCTCCAAGCCAGCTGGCAATGAGCTCCATTACCATTAATGGGAGTACTTAAGCGCTTGCTGGAACTGTTTTGCGATGCTGTTTGGAAAGTAACAACACCTGCAGATCCACGTGTCGTACCCGGTGAAAATAAGCAGATAAAGTCATGCTATCAGTCCAGCCTTGTCCATGTAAACAGTGTGCATTATTATCTCGGCCTTCACTACAGTGCAAGGTTTCTCAGCGTGTGCCAAAAAATGAGTGGAGGTCAGCTTTGTCTACCCACCCTTGGGTTAAACAAAAACTGCAACACATGCTGGCATAAAAAAAAACCCATTTCATTTAATGGGTTTATTATTCGATGCGAGATATGAAAGAGCATCTTGTTTATTTATTTATTTATTGTATTAATTACTCACCTGAACCGCAGACAACAAAGATGAAGAGCGCCAAGAGCCACGGTCCCACCGAAACTTTATCATCACTGACATTCTTCTGCGTGAATTTATATTAAAATCAGATGCAAACACGCATTTTAGCTCTAATTTGATTATAATAGTGCAGTGGGGTTATACAATACAGTATTAAGAAACAGCGTTTTACTTCAAAGCTAGTACTTCCATGTATTAATAGTTTAATCAAACACCTATCTTTAAAATCAGTTAAGTTGTTGCATTACATTAGGTTAATTTCACTTCTGTTGATGCACTATCGAAGAGTTGTCTTACCGATGATTTGACGTTGCCTCTCTGGGTGATGTTTTTGCTGTGTTTCTCGTTGGCCATACGAATCCTCTGTTTGGCGACCATCGTTAAATGCTGGTGGGTTGTGAAAGTGAGCTGGACACAGTCACAAATATGACGAACACAAACTAGTGAGGATGAGGAGAATTCTACGTCGATTTTTGTCTACGTAGTACCACCGACCAGTGCTACGTAGACAGAATGTAAGCTCCGCCCACACCGGAAGATCGCAAATGGACCGCCCAGCTTTTTGGAAAAACACTAATAAAAGTTAACACTAGATAAAAAATAATTGTCAACACAATATTTAATAGTTTTATTAATTCATTTTTTACCAACCTTGTGTAATGTGCCACAGAGATTTAAACGTTTATATTGATCAATATTTATATGTGGATTCTTGCACAGTGTCTGTGATGTTCATTGTTTTTTTTTCATCGTGTCAAACAGCCATTAGTGTAACATTATTATACTGACCAAATACAGTTTATTTGGGAATTTTTGTACTTTTGTAAACACAAACTTTTTTAAAGTTTATTTTTATTGTTTAAAGATGTCTTATTTGTTTATCATAATTTTAAAAGGACAAATATTTTTGGGTGAATTTATTTATTTTACACAAATGCAAGTTTCAAGGTGCTATGCCTTACTTTTCTATTTTCTGTAAGGACTTTAAACTTTATTTGGACACTCTTCTTTTATCCGAGAGCTCCAAAGCCCTTAAAACTGTTTCATTGTGTCTCTCCCATAATATCTTTGTACTTTTATAAGCAATAATTTTATTTACCCCCGACATTGTTTTTGTATGTTCCTTCTGGCATTTCTAATAATAATAACATTAATAAAAAAGGACTCAAACCGGAAAGAAAATAAATAAATATGTATTTATTTAAATTCTATTCATGCCAAACGATTTGCATTACATTGCACCATGTTATAATAATTATAATTTTCAATGTTCCGTTTATTTGTAATGCACAAAACAATTTTAGTTGTTCAAAGTGCTGTTCCTAAAGCCTAAACCTAATTACAGCATTTAAAAAAAAAATACACAGAGCTAATCGCTGCATTGTATTGCATGTATAAGTACAAGAGTAAAATCCATATGTAAAACAAACCCACTTATTTAGAATTAAAAGCATGTAAGAAAATATTCGTTTTTAACAAACATTTAAATTCAGACCCCTGATCTATTATAGAGAACATTACATAGCTAGATCAGTGATTCAGAAACTGTAAAAGCAGTTCTAAAAGATGCAGGCAGTGTTTCATATTTTGGGACCAGCTACAGAGAATGCTCTGTAGTAATACATTTATTCACTAACCCACAGTTTCACAGACAAGGGCCTAATCCTAGAACTAAAGTTAGCCGTTTCAAATGAAATAAACTTGCACTGGCTGATCTTAAAACATTTCAGTGTCTTTGTGCACACCAGTTTTTTGTTGTTGTTTTATTTATCTAAGCATGTTTTATATATATATATTTATATAAATACTTAAATATTCTAATTGAGCTCCTGGCTTAGTTTAAAAGCTTAAAAGCACTGTCTGTGAAAACGGAAATAAGTTTAAACATGTTTTTTTTAATTCTCATCGAGGACAAAACACCTAAAATGGATTAGGATTAAAATTGATTATTTGTTTATAGATATTAGTGAGGAAGAGACAGAAACATTTAACGTTTATTATTTAAAACATGATGCGGGACAAGCTTCTTCTTCTTTTTTTTTTTTATTTAACGGGTTTGTTGAAAACACCGAAGACCACGAGACTTTCTTCGTCAAAATGTGTGACCCCACGTCAAGCAATCTCCAACCAATCCCAGCGTGTCTTCCTGGATTACCCGTATGAAATTCAGTAAACCACTTCCTGCTTTCAGTTCAGTGAACAATCGACGGGGGGAAGATGCGTGTGTTACCTCTCTCGGTGGTAATATTATGGGCCTGTTCCCTTTACAGTGTCTCCGCGGATAACAGTGCCGTCAAGAAAATGAAGGTGCAATTTGCCACGGGTCCACTTCTCAAATTCCAGATATGGTGAGTGAGAGTAAACGTAGCATATTTTAACGTCGGTCGGTCAGTCCCCGGATTAACGTTAGGCCGCCCAGTGTATGACATTGAGTGTGTTGAGAGTAACGTTAGTACAGCGTGGCTTGACGTGATTAACCCTGCAGAGATTTTTCATCATGTTTACTGGAAAGTGTACCGTGACAGTAGCGTTAATTTGTCTCCTATGGCCCAAGCAGTCTCGCAGTTAACCTCAGCAGGATGTTATAATCTGCCGGTAATCCGGTGTTAAGTGGAGGGCTGTCATCTGAGAATTAGCCCATTAACGTTAGTGTAAATGTCTGCTTGCTTGCACTTAAGTTAGTCATTTGAGACGCTGCGCGTTTAATAATGCAGCTCTTATGGATTTATAAAGCCAATTTGAGGCTGTGGTAACATCTAGCCTCCAGTGGTAGGGCAGTTATCATAATTTGAAAGTTGTTTATGTAGTTACTAAACAATAGTCGTGTTACAGGCTCTCAGGTGTGTCTTCATCATCTTGTTTGTCTTCTGCAGTGTCTCCTGAGGATACAAGCGGGTGTTTGAGGAGTACACGCAGGCTTTGTACCAGCGGTACCCAGACATCCGCATAGAAGGAGAGAACTACCTTCCTCTGCCTATCTACAGGTATCCCCGTACATGTCTTATATCCTCCTCACTCCACAAAATATTAAGCAGCAAAGACTGTTTTTAACATTGATAATAAAAAAACATTTTTAATAACAGAGCACCAATAATAATTTAATGACAAAACTTAGTCATTTAAGAGTTTAAATGCTCTAACCATGTATAAATAAAAATGCATGTATGCATATTTGTCTAACAGAACTGGTGCTTAAGAAGTTGTTGTTAATTTAGTGTTTCTGTATAACAACCAACCAAAAAATTTAATCTTAATTCTGCTATTACTGGTATTACTACCACAGACTACAACTAGTGAGTGTCTGTATGCATTTGTGTTTGAATGATTTATTTAGTGTCTCTTTTTTTTATTTTCTTCCCTCCAGGCACATTGCTTCCTTTCTGTCTATGTTTAAGCTGTTGTTGATTGGTGTGATCATTGTGGGCAAGGATCCATTTGCTCTACTTGGCATGCAGGCTCCAGGTGTCTGGGTTTGGAGTCAGGAGAATAAGGCAAGATGTCACAATTTTCCTGTTGAGATATTTTCATGCGGTGGTTTAGATAATAGTTTGGTTTAAGCACTGCGTTCCAAATACAAACACTTTCCCCACAGAGCTCATTAGTAACTTTGTCACCTCAGTGACGTTTGTGGCTATAGGAGAAAATGTAATGCACCAGGGACCATAGTGCAAGCTCTCATGTTAATGTTCGCCTGACTGCTTCTGCACTATTTCTGAAATGTAGGCGTCAAAGTACAGAAGAAAAATCCTTTAGCTTCATGTATAAACTGTCCACAAAATAGTCAGGTGCAAACAAACTAACTGCAGGAATGCTTATCCAACGTTTTTTTCTTTTCTTTAGATATATGCCTGTATGATGGTGTTCTTCTTCAGCAATATGATTGAAAATCAATGTATGTCTACGGGAGCTTTTGAAATCACGCTTAATGGTAAGTGTAAGATTTTTTGCAAATGTAATTTATATTTTATGTTTACACTTTATAGAAACAACAGTCCTTTATTTTATTTTACTTTATAGTATTTCACCTGTTGTCCCTCTTCATTTGGTGAAATTGAGTTATTAACTGAATGATTTTATAGATTTAAAAAATCCTTGCTATTACCCCTCTCAAACAGCATAATCAGCAACTCAGGAAATTGTTTTGTGGAATAGCACATACAGTAGAAAGTGTATTATGTAAGAAAGTAGTAAAGCAGAGTTGCTCTCGGTCCATTATACATGCTAAGCATACAGATTTTAAAGAGAAGCAGTGTGGCGGTAGCCTTATTCTGTGGTTTAGTCTGGAGGAAGTAAGCAAAATGGCATGGTTGCGCTTGGTAACACTATTTTGTTTTTTTGGTAAGATGTTCCAGTTTGGTCCAAGCTGGAGTCAGGCCACCTGCCTTCCATGCAGCAGCTAGTCCAAATTCTGGAGAATGAGATGAAGATGAACGTGCACATGGACACACTTGCACACCATCTCTCGTAACCCTGCCTCCGATTCACTGAATGGTGCTGACGACCCCTCCACGTATGTTTTACCATCACAACACTATTAATCAACATTTTGTTATTCAAAATATTGACTTTTGTTTTAAAGATATTTATAATGCACTAGTTTTTGACACAAAGATAGCCTTATATGCGGACATAAAAAAAAAAACCAACTACTACGATCTAGGGCTGTAACGATACACGATATGAAACCTAAATCGCGACACTCAGATCCACGATCCTGTGTGATAAGGGAGCATTGCGACACACCCCGTGACTACCTTGAATTGCACGCAGATGACATATCTCGCGTGAGTGCGGTTTTGAAATGAGCTCGCGGCTTCCGTTTCTTTGCGTGTAGATCTGTTTTCCTCTCGTGTATGTGATTTACCGCGCGCGCCAGTATCAGTGGTGCGCTCGCGTATTATTGGCTTAGATTTGCCGCCATAGATATGCAACCATTTTCGGTTGTCGATAACGAGGGGTTCAAGTATTTACTCAGTGTGCTCGAGCCCCGTTATCTATTACCAAGCCGGGCGCAAATTGTTTTAAAAATAGTTTTTTCTCCCACCCCCCACGAAACAAAATCGTGATACGAACCGAATCGTGGGTTTGGTGTTTCGTTACAGCCCTACTACGATCTATAATGTATCTATTTATAATAACACATTTTAGTTTTAGCTTTTAGGCTGGCTTTGATGAAATGGTTTTGATCCACTTCAAATGTTGACTTACAGTATGTGTGCGTGTGTGTATATTTTATTTTGTTTGTCACACGCTAATTTTGAAATCATTTAAATTAAAAAAAATTCTGAATCGGCAAGTCAAATGTTATGAAAGAAGAGCGTTTATTTGAAATACAAATGTGTCCAAGGTTGTAAATGTCATTGATCAGTTTGATGCATTCTTGCTACTGTAAAATATTACAAAAAACTTACTGAAGCCAACATTTTGAACATGCGTTTATTGGTAAGCAGCAACTACACGACACTAAAACTGAATTAAAAAAATATTTTTAATAGAATTTTCACGTTTTGACTCTTCTCTTAATTTGAGTGTAGATGAGCCAAAAATGCGTAGTAGTTTTTTTTGTACAGTGGTTTATATTAATATACATTTTCATGTGAATTTCAGAGTGACAGTGAGTTAAAGCAGATGACTGATGTAGCTTTTTCCCCTTTTCAGATGAATTGATTTACTTTTTCCACATTGTCTTTTAGTTCTGTGATGAAGCGCTCCCGTGGTTGTGAGGTGACGTTTATGAAGGTTTGCGCTGAAAGTAGAGACTCTACTAGCGCACACCAGATGTCCTGCGTTCTCCTCACCGTGCCACTTGGAGATGCACCACCTACAGATGCTGGTGTGGGATCTACGGCAACAACAGTGGCCATATAATTACGATCACATCCCATCTTTTGGGCAATAACCATTTGGTTCTGGTCACAATGACTCCAGTTTTCATTTTAGTTCAGTTAGCGAACTCAACAGAATTTATGATGGGTTTTTTTAACTTTTTTCACATCCTACTGTACGGCTAACACTTGGTCTTCGTTTTATTTAATAAGTAGTTACGAGAAGCTCCTAACTTATACATCCAACTCTCATCATGATCATTTAAGTAACATTAATTATATGTCTGAGCCCTGGATTTTATATTGCTTTGTATAGCTTAAAATGTTTACTAAAAGAATAATAAAATGGACTAAAACTAAATATTGTTGTTCTTTATTAGGAGAGCAGACTTGCAAATGTTTTTTTTTTCAGACTTAATTCATTTGTGGGGGAAATTAAAAGTGTAACATATTGCTGCAATTAAGGTTTGAAATAATACTTCATTAGAAAATGACTCCTTTTTTTATTTTTTAATAAACATGCTGTGAAATATCAGTGTTCATCTATTCGTCCTATAATGTCATTAACCTCCAGAATGGGGTTTATTCTGGTCTTACCCAGATCACTTCAGGTGAAGAGTCTTATGTGCTTATCACCATCTAAAATCCTATTGTAAACTGAGATTTACAGTTAACGTATTGTGTCTAATAAAGGCTTTTATCTCATTTTAGTTATTGAAATGCACAATTTTCACTGAACATCAGAAGGTAGCTTGTTTCAACCCCAGAAAGATGTCAGTTTTTCAAGTTCAAGTCTACTGATGTTAACTACTGTCCTGGTGCGTTTCCCCAAAAGCAACCATGGTTGCAAGTACCGTTGTTACCAATAGAGTTCAATGGAACTAACGATTGTAGTTCGCTAACAATGCTTGTGGGAACCTACCCCTGTCTGGTTTGTTTGTGAGACAAACTGGCAGATTCAGCATTATGATTGGTCAGATCACCTATCTATCTAACTCTCTGCCAAACATGAATTCTATGGGAGGTGACTATTTTGTATGAATTTGTACAACATAAAATAGTTATGATTCGCCATGACATTGCTTTGGCTGATAGTATAAGATTTTTTTTTATTTTGAAACTGTTTTTGGTTGGTTGTGCGAATTTGCCACATTGACCTCAACAGGAAGCTTCTGTGTCTGAGAACGTTTTTCCACAAAAATTCACACCTTTAGTCAAGTAAAAACAATTCAGCATGTTGTGTATACTTGTGAGTTCATGGACAGGCCTGCAGACAGCGCTGGATAAAGGCCTTGTCTGGCTCTTCCATTTGTACTCTGTGGCTTAAACTCCTCAACCTACGGACCAGCGAGTGGAGGAAAGGTGGAGGTCTGACCCGCAGGTGTGTTGCACTGGATGGGAAGGCTAGGCACCGCTGTAAACGCATCAGAGCCATGTGAATGTCAACTCTGCATGCCAGAAGTACCAGTTCCTCTTTACACAAGAGGACTTGAGGAGGTATGTTGTGTTCTCTAGACTTTAAGCAAAGACATAGCAGACACAACATTTAGCTGGACCGAATTGAGTTGAGTAGCAAGTGTGACATAAAAAAAAGCCTTTTTATATTGGAGATCAGATTAAAAAGACAAGACTTGTGTACTTTCTTACCAGCTCACAGCTGCCTACTTTGAATCTGGCTTGCTGTCCAGAAGCAAGAAATGACACAAACACCAACTGTTGCCCAAGAATTTGTACCCCTATGTTTCTATTGAGTGACAGAAAGAGTGGTCTCAGGGGTGTTGGTGTTTGAGCCTGGTGTGTCCAGCTCCACGATCTCATCTTTCTCCCACATTCATCTAGACTCCGTCCACCCCAAGCATCCGTACTCAACCTGCTCCACAGGAATCAAGAGCCATGCAGTTATGTCATTTGTGTACTATTTGATACTTTTTATAGTTTTATCTCGTCATTATGCATTAACATCACTATATTTTCCTACTTGATAATGTTCAGTGCTTTACTACAATCTGTAATGTTAAAAGCGCTATAGAAATAAAAGTGATTTGACTTTTAACTGCAGGGGGTTATTAGTTACTAATACTGCTAATAGTAAACACTTGCAATTAACCACATCCAAAATAAAAGTTGTGTTTGCATAATACGTGTGTGTACTGTGCATACTTATGCAAAGAAAAATACACAAACATGCATGTATAATGTTATACTTACTGTACATATGAAATATTTATAGTCTATATAACTTATATACATGTAAATATTTAGCTTTTCAAAATATACATACAATTTCTATATGTTCTTTCATATTCTTTCCAGAAAAAAGAAAATCCTACAGGTTTGAAATGACATAAGGGTGCACTGCATAGGGGGAGGGGGAGCAACTCCAGGGCTAAAAACAGCCAAATGTATTAAACATCATA
This sequence comes from Enteromius paludinosus, assembly GCA_032361165.1. Taxonomy (NCBI): domain Eukaryota; kingdom Metazoa; phylum Chordata; class Actinopteri; order Cypriniformes; family Cyprinidae; genus Enteromius; species Enteromius paludinosus. The sequence goes on along the minus strand of JAUMHQ010000045.1, from coordinate 1,919,249 downwards.
TATTCCCGTCTTTTTAGGCAAGAACCAGTCATGAAGGCTAATAAAACACATTTAATGGGACAGAATTTGTATTGAACGTGATTACAATTTAATTAACAAAATAATAATTATTAATTTATTTTTTAAAAACTTAAATATATATTTTGTAAATTAATTATACATAGAATGTGATATTATCAATAACTTTGATCTATCGCGAACACTCTCAAAAATAAATAAATAAATAAATACAAATAAATAAAAGAGCTAATGATAATAAAATGAAACAAAAATGTGTTCGGTTGCGCAGTTACGGGTATAACCAACAATTGACGCTCCACCGATTATTAACCCTTAACCAACAAGATTATTTTAAATTAGAACTAAAATATAGGCCTGAACGTGAATTATAATTTTACTTAAATAATAAACCAATAACCAAAACTGAAAGAACAAAAGAAAAACTGCAACATGTAGCCTAGTATGCAGTTTCGTTTCATTTTTGTTCATTTTGTTATTTCGAAAGGAGATGACAGACAGCGACCTCATCTTTAAAAAAAAAAGTAGCCTTGTTTCTAATGTTAGAAGTGTATATGATTTTAAAAAAATTAAGCGGTTAAAATGACATCCCTATGCGCAATACTGAAAAAAACTTCTAATGTAATACACGGTGCAACGTGAGCAATCTTAATGTCATAATCAACACTGTCTATTTGTTTTTACTTTGTTGGCAACAGACGTAATAGATTTAATTTATTTGAGCTGGGGTATTTTTATCCAATTTAGTGGAATTTTTCTCCCAAGTCCCCTTGGCCAGGGGAAGGCTAACCTTACACACGCTCCGCCTATGTAAGTGTGAGTAAATCTTATCATACAGTCCCTGACAAAAGTCTTGTCGCTTATCTATTTCGTAAAAACACTTGCTATTAACCTGACTTAATTAATTAATCAATTGGTGTTAGAAATAGCTCAAATAAAAAAGCTAAAACCCTCCCAAATAATGTTTAATGCATTGAAATGAATTAATTCACTGAAAAAAATAAGATAATTTAATCAAAACAGAAAGGTAAATTTTTTTTTGAGACAAAAGTTGTCGCCTATACAGAAATTGAACAAATTTACTGCAAATAAAAAATCCAAATTTAATATCTTGTATGACTTCCATGGGCTTGAAGGACTGCATCCATGCGGTTTGCCAAGGATTCATACAATTTATTGATTAAGTCATCAGGAATAGCAAAGAAAGCACTCTTGCATGTCTCCCAAAGTTCATCAATATATTTTTGGTTTCGTCTTCCATGCTTCCTCTTTCATTCTACCCCACACATGCTCAATGATGTTCATGTCTGGTGACTGGGCTGGCCAATCCTGGAGCATCTTGATCTTCTTCGCCTTGAGGAACTTTGATGTGGAGATGGAAGTATGTGATGGTCCATCCTGCTGCAGAATTTGGCCCCTTTTATGGTTGGGAATATTAAAGGTAGCTAAGATTTCTTGGTATTTCAGACTATTGATGTTGCCTTTCACCCTGCAGATCTCTCGCACACGCCTATACTGGATGTAACCCCAGACAATGATTTTTGCTACCAAACTTCACTGTTTTCTGGGTGAATCTCGGATCCATGCGGGCTCCAGTAGGTCTCCTGCAATATTTGTGGCAACTGTGGTGTAATTCAACAGAAGATTCATCTGAAAAATGCACCTTCTGCCACCTTGGCAAATTTTTTAAATTGTCTTTTGTTTAGTACTGGCTCGTGGGCATGCTGATTCGACCATGGAGGCCATTTCGAGACAGAATCCAACAAACTGTTCTGGTTGACACAGGGACTTCAGGTGACCAGAGCTTGTGGAGCCCTGCTGCAGTGGAAAATGGTCTGTCCTTGGATTTTCGAGTCAACAAACAGTCCTCTTGAGCAGTTGTCTTGCAGGGTCTGCCTGACCTGGGCTTGTCAAAAACGTCTCCAGTCTCTTCAAATCTTTTTTTTATCCTCTGTAATTGATGCTGAGACACATTGAAGGTGTCTGCCACATCAGCACTGGATCTGGTCTTCAGCCTCTTGATAATCAACACTTTAGTCTCAGGTTGAATCTTAGGCATTTTTGCAGAGCTCTAGTTGCAGTTGATGTGAAGGTCTAGTGTACTGGGGTTCTTTTAATACACACCTGAGACCGATCCATTATTAGTCACAGGTGAGGCTCATATGACAAGGCAACAACACTTATGTCTTTCCAAAAATTGACTCAATGGGCTTTAACAAGCTATAAATATTAGAATACTTTTTTTTTTCATTTTGTACTGAAACATTATTACAAAAGCAGTTAGGAATAAAATGAGCCATTTCTTGTAAAAAAATCTTGATTAGAAATATATTTCAGGTTCATATTGAGGTCAATTTGTACAAAAGCGACAAGACTTTTGTCAGGGATTGATCAGATCACTTTAATCACTTCAGACTGTCCCCTCCTCAGATCAATAATCAGTCCGCTTGAGACATTGAGATCTGTGTCAGCGTAAAAGCAATAGACCTTACCAAATGCTGCCGTTGCTATGGTAACAAGTTGCTCTGCCATTAGACTGAAAGAGGGCTCTGACCGGGCAGAGAGGAGTCGGCATATCATCATGTACAATACAGATCCTTTCCTTCTTACTGCTCAGAATAATGAGAGCCAAGTGTCCTGAGGGATAGCTATGACAATAAGGAAAAACAAAAGCAATACGCAATCGACTAAATCCATTTTCAAATCACTTTAAAAACATCTATAGCACCACTTTGTTTGCTCTTATACTTGCATACTTTTAGTTTGCATAATTAGTAGTTAGTTTCTGTTTCTTAGTAAAATGTAAAGTTACAGACAATCCTAGAAATTAGTAATTATATTTTGTTAAAAGTTTGCATTTCATTGCGGTTCATTGTGGCCTTTTTTGTATGACATCGTTTATGATCAGCGCTGCCTGCCGCTTGCCACTTTGTCGTTACTTTAAAAAAATGAAAACTTATATTTAATGAACAAAAATTCTCAAAGCATTTTTCTAAATTAACTTAATAAAAAAATAAAATAAACGAAATATAATTATTTTGCCGTTACACACAAAACTGAACTGTTTAATAAGATGAAACAGTCTAAGCTGTTTTGGTAGAAGGGAAAAAAAATGGGCTCGGACAGAGCTAATAGCCTCAGAGCTGGAACACAGAGGACGAAATCATGCCACTCTTTCCACTGTTGGGCCAGTAGCCTCACGAAACTCCTGTAAAACCTGCACTAAATATGACTTCACTTGACCGTGTCACACATACAAGGTTACTCCAACGAGAGCGAGATGAATTAAATAAATCGCTCTACACATATTAAATATATTAGAAACTGTCCTTTAGTATTCATTTACAAACCTGTGCACCACACATGGATAATAACTGACCACGAACAGAAAATAGAGCTGACTTGCAGCTCCACCATCCCACCATCATAAATAATATTTTGTAGCCTTTTTTGTGTGAGGACTTAGAGATACACAAATAAACACTCCACAAAAGCCTGATGTACTTTTCAAAAATCACACATAGAAGTAAACCTAAATGGCTTCAGTCCAGTAAGTGTTAATCTTGAAATATTACTAGCAATATAAAAGCTATTCTTACATATACTTACACATATAATATCATTAAAACAGATGCATAACACAACCTGAAGGAGGAAGGACAATTTAAATGCTACTTA
>JAUMHQ010000045.1:1901383-1912473 GCA_032361165.1 Enteromius paludinosus | reverse complement strand
GGCCGTTTAGTCTGAGGCATGACGCCTTCTCATTTTATGACTGAGGTCTGAGGATGTCCTAAAATGTACACCGTACAAAAAACAGTGCATACCACCATTTTGCTTACAAACTAAAATGCTTATGAATTGACAACGCTCAGTTTATCTGATATACTGTATCAGTTCACCCAGTGGTCTTTCCCCAGCATTCTTATCATAAAGATAACGGTAGCCTTGACCCTTCACACTTCAAAATAAAAACTACTCTGTTAGACCTGAGGTGCACAATTAAAAAATGCACAGTGGATATTTAGTCTTTTTTATGTTCATGAACTTCAGTAAATTTTGGATAGACGATATCAGAATCAAATTCATAAGCAGAGGGTGTTTGCCAAGGAATGTTTCTTGGTAGTAAAGCACACATTCATTATTCATTTAAATGCAAGACATAACGGCACTGAAAAAAAAAAAAGTTGTTGATGTTTATTTTTATAAAAGAAACCATTTATTAACATTTTACCAAAATTGCTTAATATATGTAATATTTTGTTGTATTATGCAGTATATTTGTATTTTTATATTGTAATGCAATAAAGTGCTATTTTGAATTCATTTTAATAAATTATAATTTAATATGTAGCCATTAAGTTAAAAATGTATCTTTTTGAATATGATTTGACATAAAATATTATTTTTATTATTTTCAAATGTAATCCCAGAAATCCACAATGGAAGGTCAAACTCAATCTTTATATGTTGTTTAAAGGTCCTGTCTCTCATAGCAAAACACAAACGAACAAAAAACCTGTATCAATAATACAAAGTTCAAGGCCCAGTTAAATGATCGCTCTCCGGCTCCAAAAAACGAGGTTACAGTTTATGACAGCAGTCAACCTATGAACGTGTGTTACCCGTTTTTTATCAACTGTGTTGTATCAGGACTTACAGTGGCAATCACTAGAACATTGGGTATTGCAACTGTTTAGCAAATGCTTTAGTTTAAAAAAAAAACTTTAGAGAAAAGGGTTGCAAATATGGCAAGTATTCTGAAGGGACCAGCTCAAATTCTAGCCAAGAGGACTCTCTGTGTTTCTATGTTCTGCTTGTGTCTTTGAACTGGAAGCATTGAGTGATCTGGGTGTGTGTTTGTGTGCGAGCCCTGCCTGTGTCAGAGATTTTTGTGGTTTTGGAAAATAGACAGATATTAGAGTCCAACAATACATGTGTGTCCTGTGTACATTGGTTTGATTCCAATGTGTACTGCCTAATCTGCAGTGAATAAATTCCCATAAACTCCCAAAAATGTAGCATCTGAACGAGAAACTCCTACAAATGCATATGCATTAAGATCAGCTGTAACTGTCTACCCCTTTTCATTGCTAATGTTTCAGTAAATCCTTAAAGAAGTGTTTTTTTTAATCACCATAACAGGATTTGGTGAATCTTTATTAAAAGTGAAATAAAGCCACTTCTGAGGTGGTTCAGTGGAGAACAAAATTTTGCTATATTGGGAAGACATTAAAGCTGGGCAACATGAGATCATTAAAAAAATAAATAAACCAAGACCTTAAGTAGCATCAATGCAGAATCCACTTCCTCTTCCTCTGTTTGTAAACAGCTTGAACTTTAGAGATGGGCTGAATCATGAAAACATCTGCTCTTCCATCAACACAACCGAAATGCGTCACAGTGCTTTTGTGAACACGCATCAGAGTACGATGCGGAAGTAAGGATATTGTTAAATACATTTATTTTTTGTTTTTCTGTGCACCCACTCTCAATCACCTCATAAAATTAAGGTTGAACTACTGGAGCCAATATGGCCTACTTCAATGATGTCTTTACCTTTCTGGGCCTTGTGTAGGCTTACAACAGAGGAACAGGTGATGGTGAGGAAAGCTACTTTTAAAAGGAAAGTTACTCCACAAAGAAGTAACTAATTATGTTACTTGGTTAAGTATTAAATTTTTTAAAGGTGCCATAGAATGGATTGATATAGTATTTTAATTGTTTTCTGATATCTACATAGAAGGTATGTTGCTGACATAAGCGCAAAATAGTCCAGAAATGGCTTTCCGTGTCCATTTATCAACCCTTAAATGGTTTACATTCAGATACCAAACTAGAGTTACTCTGTTTCTTGGAGCTTTGAGTGGTTTATTCCGGCAATGGTATATTGTTTACTTGTTTTACGTTTTAGCAAAGTAGGATGAAGCACTATTTGGGCTGGAAAAATTCTATCATGCAAGGGAGGCGAAGTCCTACTAAAAAGGGGATTGTGTTATGACTTGTTTTGTGGTTTTAAATGTACTCCGCCTAACTGGTCACCCTCCTAAAGATACACAACTTCTCTATATACACAGATGCATCAATAGACTTTTCAGTTTGCATTTTCCCTGTTGGCCTGGACAAGGCAACACCATTTTCATTGCAGGTTTGAGAAGACAGAGCTCCTTGTAATCCAAGCGGACCCATCGGCGTCTGACCAAAGCGTCCCTATACAACACTAGATCAAAACAGGACAACCACGAGCCTGCATGTAGAACATTTTCTGGCAGTAAAATTTTACTGCCCACATTTCAGTGAACATCTGCATGCATATTTAGCATGTTAGACCTGCTTAATCCATTATAATTTTTGAATCCTCCTGAAAATAATTCAGGACGAACTTTCCTAAAATGTATGATACCGTTCAGGGATTTTGTGTTTTGTACAGGTAAAATGCACACTAGAATAGATAGAATAAAACCCTTCACACCATGTTCTCATTCCAACTACAAAAAGGCCCTGATCTTCTGTTTTCTTAAAGGGATAGTTCACCCCAAAATTTAAATTATATGTTTATCTGCTTATGCTCTAGGGCATTCAAGGTGACTGTTTGTTCAGTAGAACACAAACTTAAGATTGTTACCTCAGTCAAAGCCATTGGACTTCCATTATATGACTGACAGACTGCAACGGTTTGAGTTAAAAATCTTTGTTTGTGTTCTACTGAAGGAAGTCACCTATTCTTTTAGACACTCTGAGTGTAAGCATAAATATCAAATTTACATTTTTGGTGAACTATCCCTTTAAGTATTCAGCCAAAGACCAACATCCCCCGAAACGGAAACAAGAGCTAACAATTAGAATTTGTATTGATCACACCTTTTGGGAAATAGGGTCATTGCACCAAAGACACTGGGAGTGGTCAGTTTTGTAGTATTTCGTAATTTTGATGGCTGTCTTTTCAGAGAATGAAACCCTTTTACCATGTGGAGGTTCTGTTCACAGTTGGAGAAGCTTGCCAATTCAGGTATCAATTGATAGATGATCAGTGTGTCTGACGTGTTTGATCAACGTGTCTGAGATTCTGTAAAGGTATCTTTTGGAGGACATTTAGCAACAGGCAGTGATTCTATATAACCTTTATTGCACCATCAATGTCATGTCTAACTACTGCACCCAGGTCTCTCTTATCTCAGTGATAAGAATAGCCTTGATCCTTTCCCTTCTACATGACTACATTATCTGCGGACTGTTATGCAGGGGCTAGACATTATATACACTGTCAGAAATAAAGGTACAAAAGCAGTCACTGGGGTGGTACTGTACCTTTTCAAAAGGTACACTTTTAGGTACACAAATATTTACACTTTAAGTACTAATATGCATCTTTAAGCTACCAAAAAGGACCCTTTAGGTACAGACATGTACCTTTTGAAAAGCTACCGCCCCAGTGACAGCTTTTGTACCTTTATTTCTGAGAATGTATATACATTATTCACTGCTTTTCCTCACAGCTACCCATAGTATGTAAATTAATTTACCTCAAAGTTTTATTAATCTTTTGTTCTTACATATAGTGATTTAAATGCTATTTTGGTCACACTTTAGTGTGAGGAACACATTTTACTATTAACTAACTATTAAGTACAGCTATTGCCTCAATAAATGTCTAATCTGCTGCTAATTAAGGGGTATAAAATATGGTTATGCAGAGTAGGGCATTAATATGGGTTTTTAAGTAATCAACAGTTAGTTTATTACCCCTATTTTTCCTTCGCTGTTAGATCATTTGTTAGTAAATTTAGCATTAGTTATAGAAATGAACTGATTTAATGTTTGTTAAAAACTGATTACATAAATTATCCATATAGTGTCAAACATTGTAAAACATAGCGCACACACACACACACACACACACACACACACACACACCAAAGCAAACAAACATAAAAAGTGATGTAATAACAAAAAAAGCAACTCCAGAGACAAAAAGCAATCTTGTAAAGAAACTTTCAGTGAGTTATTTCCTCTCCTGCAGGGAGTCACATGACAAGAGCAGGGGCGGGACATAAACAATGCTGCCAGAAAGGCGGAATTAAAAACAGAGCAGAGTGCAGCCAAGAGAACGCCAAAGAGGAAGATGGGCAGCCTTCTTCAGATCCTCCTCGCTCTATTAGTCTCGGTCATAGGTGCTCTCTATCTTCTGGGATCTTTTCGGCGCAGACGAGCTGGAGAGCCCCCTCTAGATAAGGGCCCTATTCCCTGGTTTGGACATGTGCTGGAATTCAGGAAGGACACAGCCAAATTCCTACAAAGAATGAAAGAAAAACACGGAGATATATTCACAGTCCAGCTGGGAGGCTTTTATTTCCATTTCATCACAGATCCACTCTCTTTTGGCTCTGTGGTCAAAGAGGCTAGAACAAAGCTGGACTTCAGTAAATTTGCAGAACAGCTGGTTGCGAGAGTATTCGGCTATCACTCCATAGAAAATGAACACAAGGCTCTCCAAGCATCAAGTACAAAGCATCTCATGGGAGATGGTCTGGTCGTCATGACTCAGGCCATGATGTACAATCTTCAGAATCTGATGCTCCATAGCGTTGGATCAGGAGATGACAAACAATGGCATGAATCCGGACTCTTCACGTACAGCTATAATATTGTGTTTCGCGCTGGTTATCTAGCTCTTTTTGGAAACGAATCGGTCAAAAGCATGGGAACTTTAGATAAGGCGAAGGAAATTGACCGGGATCATTCGGACGAGCTTTTCAAGGAATTCAGAAAATATGACCAGATGTTCCCGAATCTGGCTTATGGTGTTCTGGGACCCAGTGAGAAGATGGAGGCTGAGCGCTTGAAAAGGCTGTTCTGGAGCACGCTTTCGGTGCAGAAGATGAGATCCAGAGACAACATCAGTGGCTGGGTGAGCGACCAGCAGCAGGTGAGAGACGAGCAGGGCATGCAGGAGTTCATGCAGAACCGATTCATGTTTCTGCTGCTGTGGGCGTCTCAAGGAAACACGGGTCCGGCTGCGTTCTGGCTGCTCTTGTACCTGATGAAGCACCCCGACGCAATGAGCGCCGTCAAGAAAGAAGTGGAGGAGATTCTTAGAGAAACAGGGCAGGAGGTAAAACGAGGCGGGCCGCTGATCGACCTGAGTAGGGATATGCTCCTCAAAACCCCCGTCCTAGACAGCGCGGTCGAGGAGACCCTCCGCCTCACAGCCGCCCCGGTCCTTACCAGAGCTGTTTTGCAGGATATGACCATCAACATGGCCAGCGGACAAGACTACAAGATCCGCAAGGGTGACAGAGTGGCCGTTTTCCCCTACATAGCCGTTCAGGTGGACCCAGAAGTTTACCCGGATCCCTACACCTTCAAGTATGACCGCTTCCTCACGCCGGATGGAAGCAAAAAGACTGATTTCTATAAAGGTGGGAAAAAACTCAAGTACTACAACATGCCTTGGGGAGCAGGAACCACAATGTGTCCTGGCAGATTCTTCGCCACAAATGAGCTGAAGCAGTTTGTCTTTCTCATGTTGTCCTACTTTGACTTTGAGCTGAACAATCCCAATGAAGAGATTCCTGGTATTGATATCAGACGATGGGGCTTTGGCTCCATGCAGCCAACTAAAGACATTCAGTTTAGATACAGACTCCGATTTTAAAAGGTTTTCTTTTCAATAGTATTCTGCAATCTTATGCACAGAAGCTTCGACAATATTCCTTGATGAAAGCCGGCTTTAAAACTGACATGCTCACATTTACAAAATTGTCCTTAAGTGTATTTGTTTTGTTTTTTTTGCTTATCTCTCAACCTGTTTACTATGTGTTGCCCAAAGACTGTATCAGTGAGAAGAACAGAGGTCATACAGCATACATAGGAACGAGATATTTATAAAAAGGGTAATTCTGTGCATAATAAATCGGCCTTTTTAAAAAGATCAACATATTGTGCTGATTCCTTATGTGCTATTCAAGAGAAAAACAAGATATATGAGGTATATATCAAATAAATATATGAAACTCCATGTCTTTTTGTCTTGACTATTGCACCAAGTAAATCTATAACAAAGGTTAAAGGTTAAACTAAAACATCAGCTCTGTCCACTTTCACAAGTTAAACAGATAAGGACTAGTAGAGCTTCATCTTAACTGCAATAGATTTAATGTTTACAGTTATAAACATTTGTTTCCGTCCAGCAGTGGTTGTGTATATTGATTTGTAAATACTGGTGTGCTGAATATGCATTTGGGACGTTGCAGAAGTTTTACATTTAAAATGTGAATTTATTTTCATTTGGTTAGCTATTTATTTATATAAAAGCATAGAACACTCCTGGTGCAAATAAAGCAATACATGAGGAATAGTACTACATTTTTAATGCTAAGTACCACCCTGCAAAGATTGAAATAAATAAAATAGCTCAGCAAATGAAAATACTTTCAAATGATCATTAAAATCTGCTGTAATTGACAACATAATGAATATGCTTCTAACTAGAGTTCATTTATAACACTGCAAGAGAGAATAAGTTTGTTATGCTCTGTAGAGTAAATTTTTTAGGGCTAGTTCACACAGAAATCCCACAATTCAACAAAACGTTGAACATCATTTCCACAAGCTCATGCTTGACTACAGCTGTTTGACATTATTCTTCATGTTAATGGAGTTCAAATTGATTTATACCCCAATGAGTTTGTTTTTTTGCATAACATTTACACTTTTAATTACTAAAACAGTTAAAAATACCAGAATATGTTTGTAATGATGTGATGGGGAGTAATCGATGACGTAGTTTTCATATTTGGGTGGACTGTCAAACTCTGCTGGATATCTTATGCTACTTCAATTAAACTATTTAGTGAATTTCCCACAAACTAAAAACTAGCTGATTTATTCCCAGAAAAATTGCAATGATAAAACAAATGTTTTAATTGTCTGTCTACAAATTATAAAGGTTATTAGAATGACAAATTCATTTGCAAGTAAGGAATATTGCGCAGTGGTTTTATAAGGTAGACAGTTTCACGTCTTGTGTTTATACTTTGAGTTTAAAGTGAGCGGAAGACATTATCTTGTTTTGTTTAGAAGGCCTGGAGCTCTTGTTAAACAGGAAGGAACCACAAGTGTTGGGGTCAGCATGTAGGCAGGAAGTTCCCTGCCTACATGCTGTTCCCTAAGTTCCCTAAACCTATACCCATCACGTGGTTTTAGACAAATCGTACGAAATCGTACGAGTGAGGTCATACGAATTGGCACAAATTTGGCACCTCGTACGAATGTGTATGAATTGCTCGTGAGGCTGTGTTGGATGGGTAGGTTTAGGGGTGGGGTTATGTTTAGGTCTTTCGTACAAATTCATACGAATTAAAATATGCACGAATTGCCGTGAGATCAGGTTGGTCTTTTTTTATAAAATAAATGCATACCAAATCTCATTAATGTTACTTGCTATGACAATCAATTTTTATGTTTGGCATTAGTGAGGCACATTTTCCTTAAGCAATCTTTACTGCTTGTTTCCAATGATGCACACTCAGAAATAAAGATAAAAACTCTGTCACTGATACAGTAGCTTTTCAAAAGGTACGAGTTTGTACCTGAAACACAAAACTATGCAATTTACAACAATCTGTTCCCCATTTTAAGACTTTACAGAAAGCTGAAAGAGCTGACGAATGTTACCGTGATGAGAGCTCTCTGACTGAATCATGTCGGAAACCACAATAAAAGAGACATACAAACAGAGGGGAGAACAATGGCTCTATTGGCCTGTGGTGTGTCTCCTGAGTGTCACTGCCTGTACTTGGTGGTGAATGGTTTTGAGGGAAAATGATCCATTGTGTGTGTCTCTTTGCTTCTCACTGGTGGGATAGTGTCAATGGTTGTGGCTTCATGCTCAATTCCTGCTAATTCTACAAAGACTTGGTGAAGAGGTCTGTGTTCGCTATGGAGAGGTAGGTGATCTGTTGTTTGTCAGTGTTTGGGTGCATGGTTTTATCTGCATGTACTATGGAAAAAAGTGATTTTTATTTGTCACATTGCTTGGTATGTTCAATTGTACATGAGTTCCTTGTAAATCATTGTCAAAGAATAGCCAGAATTTCTTTCTTTTTATGCAAAAACCTCAATATTTGCTACTACATCTAAGAAGATGCTTCTCAGATCACAATCTGTTTTCCAAAAAAATAGTTAGGTTTAGTTAGTGTGCATGAGTACTTACACAAGAATGTACTGGTAATATAAAGTAACTACATGGGGTAGAGTTAGGTTTAGGGTTAGTACCTACAGTATAGTTATACGTAAGGAATGGCTGTAAACTAAAGTGCTGCTAAAGTTAAAATTGGCTTCATTTAATGTTTTACAGTTCACACCTGGTTGATGCAAACAACGTGTTTTTAAAATGGTGTAAGAATAGGCCCATGCAGAATCTTAAAATGTGCATAGGATAGAAAAAAGTGCCTGGTGCTGTTATAATTAGCTGAAAATAAAAGCATAAAAATGTTACTCAAAAGAAAAGAAATGGGTTACACTTTATTTTGATAGTCCACTTTATATATTCTACTGTAAGTAATTTTGTAACTACATGTCAACTAATTCTCATTAATTTGCTACTACATGTCTACTAACTCTCAGAGCAGACTGTTAGGGCAGGTTTAGGGTTGGTTGAATATGCTGACATATACTTGTAAGTAAGTTAAGTTTCTGATAGTCAGTATATAGTATGATGTGCACTCATCAAAATAAAGTGTTAGAAGATCAGACAGTCTACTAATTACTCTAAGGACTGCTAGTTGACATGTAGTTACAAAGTTACTCACTGTTAGTAGAATGTCTAAAGAGGACTATCGAAATAAAGTGTTACCAATAAATGTTAACAGACAGATATAAAACATCATATAACACACACACATTGCAAAACAACATTTCAACCATTTAATAAACATTTAATAGACAATAACCATTTCACATTGTTGACAGCCCTTTTATAAAAATAAGTGCACAATAAGTGCAATAAATGTGTCTACATTTCTACCTAAAGTAACCCTGATTGCTCTGATCAAAGTTCACTTGAGTGTAAACCTCTAGAGTTTGCAACAAGCGCTTTTTACTATGTTACAGCCAAATGTGGTCTTTGAACGACAACAGTGACCTTGTTCTGTGAACTCACTGACCAAAGACGTTTAGTCATGTGGGACTGATCAAATGGCACAAAGCTACACCTAGCCAGTGTTTTTCTGTGCCTGTTTGCCTATGGTAAAAATAATATCAAAAGCACAGTAAGCATTGTTTTATCCTCTACAAAAAAAAAAAAAAAAAAAAAAACTTTGTATGCGTTTCGGCCATATATTTTCAAAGCAACAGCATTCTGGGGGCCTGAAAATGCACACTTTTGAAAATGATACCGCTATTGTGCATTTATGCATGATTTAGTGTGGTCCGGATATACTGACAGTGCCAGGCACAAACATGATTGACTTCATGGTGAGCAGATATATTTACCCAAACATTCAGAGCAAAATCATTCCCGCTTGTTTGGATGTCTATGAGCACTTAGTACACTGATATCATTGGCAATAGCTAACAGAGCTTGTACCGCTGTATTTACCAAGTGCAACATGTCCCTGTTGTCCCTGGGTCAACATTGCGATTAACCTAATGGATCTGAAGTTTTTTTTTTAAGTTTAGACTTACAATCAGTGTTTGGTGCTTGTACATCAGTTTCAGTCATCTATCATTTCCTCTGATTTTAGGCATTACTCTTGAGTAAGAGTAGGATTAGGTGTAGAGATATGGTCAAGACTATATTTTTGCATTAAAATGTTGATCCAGGGTCAACAAGACATGTTGACCTAAGGACACATTGAACTTGGCAAAATCAGGACGTGCGTTGTTATATTGGGGTCAGGAACGGGAACTGGACAACGTACCTTAAAGGAGGTATACTTTGGCAAATGCAAGCTGTTTTTGGAAGGCTTATGGAGAGCAGTGATTCCCAGGGGATTGGAATTTCTTAAATTGTTGAGCCTCTATAGTTTTTAATCTCCACTGTAAATGAGTTTTAGCATTTAAGATACCCTTTCTTTGCCCAGGGTTTCTGAGGTTTTGCTTTCATAATCAATATTATGGGTTATGAAAGGTTCATATTTTGGTTGTGGGGGTCCCCAACAAGTTGTGCCGAGTTGTGCCTAAGGTCAAAAAAGGTTTGAGTTTACTGCTACAGCACATTTAAAACAGCTACAAGCTGACCCAAATGCTGTACAGTATCAATAGCAAAAATAAAATCAGTAGAAAAAAATGAAATAATTTAAAGTATGAAAAAAAAACAAGGTAAAAAGATGAGTTTTAAGCAGGATTTAAATATGTATGGGTAAGTTTGTAAGATATGACAGAGCTAGATTGTTCAATGATTTGTAAACAAATAGCCTACATGATTTTTAAACTCAATTCTAAAGTGAACAGGTAACCAGTGCTTAGTCAAGGTGTAATATGAACACATTTTTTGCACCCTTTCAGAAAACTCGCTGCTGCATTTAGTACAACTTGTAAACGAGAGATTTGGGTTTTTCTCTGTTTTTCTCTGTTTTATCTTTGTTTAAGGGTGCTTTCACACCTGCCTCATTTAGTTCGGTTGAATCGCTCTAGAGTTCGTTTTCCTACTTGGTGCAGTTCATTTGGGGCAGGTGTGAATGTAACAATCGCACCCGAGTGCGCACCAAAAGCGGACCAAAAAAGCGTACGCTTTCAAACGAACACTGTGGTGAGAACATGATCCGAACTCGAACAGACCCAACTGCAAAAAGTACTGCGCCTTTTTGGACTAATCCAGCTGC
>JAUMHQ010000045.1:1856702-1869868 GCA_032361165.1 Enteromius paludinosus | reverse complement strand
CACAACTCGTCTTCGCTCCGAGCGGGCCTCTGACCCAGGTCTCCGGCATGGGAGGCGGGCGCTCTAACCAGGAGGCTTAAGGCCATGACCTAGAGCGCCTCTTTTTGAGATCAGGGGAGTGAGGTTTACCTGCACAGCACGCACTTGCTGGCCTCCGTTACACATGGCACAAAATGCCATTGTGTAAATGGATAGCCAAATGATTAAAAATGGTGTCATATAAATGTCCCTTTAGACTGACACACTTGTTGAGGCATTCTTTTGCCACAAGATGCATAGCATCTGTTCACCACCCTGAAGTGTGACTGGTGTGTGACTTTGACAAAAAAAGTTAAGAGACCATTTGTGCGCCAAAAAGCATTGACTGTTTGACTTCTGGAGAAAGACCTGTAAAAATGGCTGGAGTAGTGTCTAAGTATTCGCAGTATGTGGTTTGCGTTTTATTTGACAGAAACTGCACTTACGGTGTACCTACCAAAGAAAGTACTGTAATATGAGGTAACTAAAAGGGGAAGGGTTAGGTTTAGAGTTCAGGGTTAGTACAGTTTTTACCTACTCATTGTAATTAGTACATAGTATGTGCAAAAAATTGTAATCTAATGTAGCAGGACTGTAAAATAAAGTGCCTTTCACACACTTCACACAACCTTCCAGTATCATTAAGCTGCTGTGGATTGTACATTACACAACAGACCTGTGACTTGGGGTCACATATTGCAATCTTTCACTAGATAAAAACTCTGACAACTGAAATATGTCTCATCTGCCAGAAATTTCCCTTCTCTCATTGGCTGTAGTTCATCATCAATGTAATTTCAAACCAAAACACATTTCACACTGTAAACGCATTTCATAATCTTGGTAGATCAAAAATCACGTACTTAGTAGGTACTACTGTACATTTGAATTAGAACTTTGTATTGTAATTGTTAAAAAGGTATATTCATGATATTATGAATACATTTCGAATGTATTACATTTGACATGCTTTTAAAGGTCCCCTGAAGTGACTTGAAACACGCAGTGTTATTCCATGTGATGACGTAATTTCAACTGAGACAGGAAGTCAGGGTGGGACATCGAGAAGCCCCACCTCCTTTTAAAAGTAGCCAGTAGCGTTTGTTTGTATCTGCTCTGGCCAGAGCTGTTGAGCTGCATTTGACAGCCACAGTAATAGATTTACCCCTAGATTCAATATGAAACTCTTAGTCCTACTAGTGATCATAATCATGCTGAGGCTGTGTAGTTTTAAAAGTGTTCATTTGCCCCAGGCAAAAGCATATTTACACTGCCTGAATCGGTCCCTATCGCCTGCATTGTGCGTTATGTGCCATTTGCAGCACAGAAAATAATAACACTGTGAACAAATGACCGATCTCAGCCGCAGCTTCAGAGTCTAGGGGGCGGGCTCTTCAGATTTTAGAGAGCATTTGATTTGTCGCAGGATTTGATGAGAGGCTGAAGTATGAGGTGACACTCATACTCATAGATAATCTTAAGACAAGCATATTGGTACTAACACCCAAAAAACTTTAATGTTACCTACCAGTCGTTGCGTTGCTTCACTGCCATTCATTAATCCTCTGCCTCATGGGATAGTAAACTGTCCATCTAATGAGTACTTCACCCAAATCATCCAAATAATTTGCCAACCAGTTTTGGAATACTGTCAATTTACATATAGTGCTCTTTGGGCATGATGTTTTACACATACTATACAGCAGGAAAGTATTCATTTTCGGACATGTTTAGCCCCCTAAATGTTCCTATGGGATTTGTAATGCATTAGAGTTTCTCTCAGATCGTCATTCACATGAACAATCCCCGATTTGCCTCAGATTTGGGGTTTCGTCGATGATTTCCTTTCTTTGTTTGCATGTTTCACGTCTATTGTGGAAAATCTAGGCACATCCTAAGCATTAAACACAAGGATACTCGCTTGGCTGCTCTCCTCTCCATTGCGTGATAAACAGCAAGCTCTTTTGGGATTTTCTGTGTAAACTCTTAACGCGTACCTTTCAGCTACTTGGATTGGGTAGCCTGAAGACATGGAGAGAATGAACACATACTGGTGTGGTTAGAAGCAGCCATGCAATGTGAGGAAGTGGCGGCGGTCTGGCCCAACCACAGTCGCTGTACTCGAGATCCGGCTCTGCCTCGCAGCGGATGGTGCGGAGACGCTAGTGATTTTTACTGGCCTTGACTTACTGGTCTGTTTACATGATGGACTTGGGTTGGGCAACTCTGGGAAGATGGGTGTCTCTATTGATGGTAAATCAATCAGTTTCAGCCTCGGTTATGGGACAAGGTTGATGAGGGCATGGACTTTCTGATTCTGTAGAGCGGTTTTTCTACAGGATGATGAAGTTGAGCACTCTTGGTTATACATTTGCGCTTGTTGAGTTGCTTTTTCTACATGAGTTACTTTGAACTTCAAATATGCTTGTTATTAACAAGCTTGTCGAAAACCGTATTGGATATCACTGCCAACTAATTTTATTAATGGGATCCTTTTCTTTGAAGACAACCACATGAGTTTCCATGCATGTATATGGCATATGGTGTATAGGACTATAATTAGCACAGGCATACAACAGACAGGAATGACACCTCAAATCATGAAGATTGTTGTGGACAGTCTATGCTAAAAAACATGTAAAAATTAAAAAATCTAGAAAGGCCCACCTAAAAACTGATCTCCAAACTCTGAGACATTTATTTTTGTCTGTGGCTCTAACTCATGCAAATATACATACACAGCTTGCACATGAGAACTGCCCAATTAGAACATGAGTTTGGAACCTGACTCATGTGTTGGCTTGCTGCAGGTCTGTCTTCCTCTCACTCAAAGGTTTGGGTTACAGGAAATCTGCCTTGTTGTTTTATGTTGGACCTCAGTGAAGAAGAGAGCAAAAAATAAAAACTGGAAGGGTCCACTTGTACAGTGATTACTAGAAAAGCGATAAGGCGTGTCACTTTCTGTGGTTTAAATGGGAAGTTACCTGCTTAATCCCAAATTGGTTCAAATGCCCTTTAACTTTCTATTTTTTCTCAGTGGCTGTCAAATTAAGTGCAAATGGAACAAAGACTTAAGATTGGTCTCTTATTTAAGCAGTTGTTTATCATTATGAAAAATGCACAAAAAAATACAATTTTAACTAATTTATTTTACTATGAAACTGCGTGGAAACCAAAGGTATAAATCTAAATAAGTTGTACTCCAAATCTGCTTTCAGTATTCACTTCACATTGATTAAGTTTCAATGTGGTTATGTAAATTATACATGTGACTGTTTTTCAGGACCATTTAACCTTTTTTCGAATCATGTTCATGTGTGTGTTCAAATACCAAAACCTTTATTTTAAGTTTTCATACAAAAAGAGTAGTGTTTTGGTCAAAAATCCCATCTGTGGTGCTCTGGTAAGTATCAACTAGAGGGATGGGCAACAGGCGGCCCATGGGCCACATGCAGCCCACAATGTCTTTAAGTACTGTACAGAAGTAAGTTACAGAAAGATTGCTTTCAGTTTATGACGTTAGTATTAACTCCAACCAGGAGAAGTTGCTAGTTTCCAGGCTGCTCCCCGTATTATTCACAGTGTAGTAGGATGTGTTCTCTAATGTGAACATTAACTAACATTAGTAAAATAAAGAAGTAGGAAAGATAGAATGGGGATGCCAGAGTTGCACCTGCCTCAAATTTCTAAATTAAAATTTCATGCATTTTTGCCAAGTCTTCTTAGGCTGTGTTGAGAATGTTCTGCAAAGTACTATTTAAAAATATGCAAATTTACAGACAATGCAGTTGATTTTTTTTTGTCAAGTGAAAAGTAATCTCATTTGAATTTGCATAGGCTAACGGGATTGTGCGGGACCGGTTTTTGTCATTTGTGTTATTTCCATAAAATTGAGCAAAAATCTGTCACTGGCTTACAGTCTGCTCCAAGTCAATTGTTTTATGTACAAATGCATCGGGCATATGTCTGTTTATTGCATCTCATCTCACACCATGAACCGCGTTGTTGATAAAATTCAGTTTTATCATGTTTTGTTTTGTCATCACGAATTTGTCACGCACATTGCTTACAGCTGCTGTGAACTCTGTTTGTTCACCTATGAAAATAACATCAAGAATTTTGTCACTATATCACCAGTCACCAATAAGCATTAGCTTTCCTATGTAATTCATTACATGCCAATATGAACATGGAATGTGACAAAGTCAGCCAAGACTGATTTAAGCTGATCAGACAACAGCATTTTAGTATTTTAGCGGGAAGTAATACCATACAAAGATCCCAGCATGAATGAACTCCGTGTACTGTAACATACTGTACATGCCTCAACACTGAAGGGCCATGCAGAGATGAATCCGATATCATCAGCCTCCTGCAAATATTATTGTTATTATTCCTTTGGTCATGAATAGGTTTTTTATGTTGATTTAGAGATACTCTACACCAGCTCTGCTTCATCTTAGCTGATCTACACACAGTCCAAGACTAACAAACACTCCATCAGACTGCTTGAAGAGGCCGCTCATCACTAATATTTTAAATCTGATACAATACAAGATCAGAATTTGTTAAGTTAAAACAGTGTAAGAGCAAAGTATTCCTTAATGGGTCATGCATTAGAAATATGACAAATAAGGAGCTTAATTCTCTTTATTATCACACCATGCTTATAGCAATCCTCTAGTGCTCTCAAGGTGGCAACACTGACCTTAAATCATTTGTTTCTTTCACTAAATTAAGAGCAAAAACTTTGTAGGTCCAGCGGACTTCAACATGAGGTGTCATTACCATTTATTTTTATACCGATGCATTGATCTATCATACAATACGCACTGAATGTTTTCACAATGAAAACATATTTCCAACTTATTCATGGCTCTTGTGAAATACTCACCCATTCTCTGCGTGACTTATGATCCGTTTCTGCCAGAACACCTCCTATGATCATTCACTGAGTACTAACAAAGCACCTTCCCAGAAATATATTTTAAAAGTGGAAGCAATCAATCTAGGAAAGTCCCAGTTGCCTCAAAATGCTTTTCCCTCAATATCCATCCATCTTAGAGTAGCCAAGTTTTTTATTAGCCGTAATATAACACACAGTTTTATGAGTTCTTTGACTTTAGTTCATACGGAAAGTTACTTATAATTAGTTGCAATTACGTGAGTGTCATTTTTTAATGTTATGAAATTGTATTACAAATAAAAGGCAGGCAATACAGCAACACCCAACAACATTCAGCAGGGCAAGAAGTGTTTTTGCTATTGCTAATGATTAGTGATACGAACAAACCACCAAAAAAGTGTTTAAATTTCTTGTTGGGATTTTGGGGTACAAATGATGAAGAATGAAGCTTTTGCTAAGAGTGAGGGCAGGTACTTAACTGCTTAACTGTCAGACGTGAGATGTGAAAATGCATCGCTTTTAAATAAATTTGAAAAAAAAACAAAAAAACAATCAGCTGATTATTGTTGAAATGCATAAAAGAAAAAAAAAGTTTAAAAAAGTTATGGAATTTCAAGTTTTTCTGTAAATAAAATGTTGACAGTATAAAACTTTAGTTCATTTAAGAATTTATTTAGGCGCTATACCAAAAATAGCCACAGGGTGGAACCTTTCCTAGCAATAAGGAGCACGTTTCTGCATGAGTTTGTTGTGAACAACTTTAAAGTCTGGTAGTGTATGATCCTCAGTCTTGTAGTGTATGATCCTCAGTCTTGTAGTGTATGATGCTCAGTTTTTCTTTGTCACTATTTACAGAGTCGGTAATTGTATGATGTTTAGTGTTTTAAAAATTTGTTCTGAAATCATGTAGTGTCTTCCAGCCTTAAGCAATAACTATGTACGAACCGCAACCCAGGCTGGTTGAAAATATGTTCCTCTATGTACATTTCTGCCACCCTGTGATTATGTACTGAAGTGAAATGTCCAGATAGCGGCGCTAAAACACAAGTTTAATATGTAATCATGGCAAGTTTGTATAAGGTTGGTACAGGTACGTATTGCTACGTTTTTATAACGCTGCTCGAGGTACGTTTTGCAGCCGTTAATAGCTCAAATATCCAGTGAGTGTCGCTAAAGATTAATGCTCTATCATGTTGGAAATATTCCCTACACCAAACCTAACCCGACCCGATAGTGATAACAAATGCCAAAGTAATGTAAAAACGTATTCGCTGATGCAGTCGTGATATTTTAACGATTTTATGCTGATTTGAGCGGTTTTGACGAACAGTTTGCACAGGATTCAGACCGGAGCTTTTTTTTTTTACCACCAAAGTGCAACGCAGTACTTACAGAGTTAACTGAACTACAAAACTCATACATATAAAGCTGTATATGTGATGACAAAATTTAAAAGTATCAGTTTTCCAATCGTGCAGGATGTTAAAAATGTTTTAAACTCATAACAAAGAGAAAATTAGCCTTTATTAATTAAAAATGTACCTGTAAATCATACTTTTGTGTGAAAAGGAATACAGGTTGAGGGAGTTTTACTGCCTCTAGTGTTCATTTCAACTAGAAGCTCAGCAGGTCGTATGTATAGGTACATTCTTTCAGTTTTGGAGAAATATATGAAGAGGCACATATTTCCAGTGAGCCTAGGATAACTAACCCTAACCTACCCCAAACCTAACCCTGCACCATGTAGTTACTAGGTATTATAGAACTTTCTTAGGTAGGTACACTGCAATGTCAAAGTTATGTAAGTACATGTATTAAAATAAAGTGTAATTGCGTCAATGATTGAAGAAAATCAGCTTCAGGCTACTTAATTTGGTTACTTCAGAAATTAGAAAATTACGATGGCATTTATATAACTACTTTCAAGTGATTAATCGTGAATAATTGCATCCAATTTTGTTTACATTAGCCCATATTTGTATGTGTACTGTGTGTATTTATTACCTATCTACTGTATATATATATCAATATAAATACAGACAAAAAAAATCTAACTTGAAACTGATTGATTTTCGTCTGCTGGGTGGTAAAAAGTGAAAAAAAAAAAAAAAAAAAAAAATTCCATAGACCTATACATCCATTTTTGATTTTTGATTTAATGAGAGGGCCCCCCAGAAACCCAGATCCTGCTTGTTTTTAGTGGCCCTGGCTGCGAATGGAAACACTTAGCTCCCACAAGAAATTATTCAGCCTCAGTGATGCCATTGCGCGCACGGGGCTCTCCACCTCTGCCGGTCCACAGGGTGAGTCATAAAGGAGCGTTCGGGAGCATGTGACTGGGAGGGGGCTGCACGGTTATCAGCGGCAGGGTGGAAATAAGGTTTCAGG
The DNA here is from genome assembly GCA_032361165.1 of Enteromius paludinosus. Lineage (NCBI taxonomy): Eukaryota > Metazoa > Chordata > Actinopteri > Cypriniformes > Cyprinidae > Enteromius > Enteromius paludinosus. Next base: position 1,862,556 of record JAUMHQ010000045.1, on the reverse strand, counting down.
CCAAGTCTTCCTCTCCAAGGGTGGAGGTGGTATTCTTACAGAGCTCTTAAATGCAAACTTGGCTTTGGCAAAAAGTGCTTTGAGCTCGATATGGGGAGAATTGTGTTTAATGTGTGGTTGTTGTGTTGAACTGCTACAAACAAGTGCCATGAAAGCAAGGAAATGTTAAAAAGTAATGTAGCAAAAAACAAGGTTTTCCAATATATTCAAATAAGTAATTGATTAGATATGCATATTTAGCTTCTTTTTCTGGAAAAATGGACCAAAATATAATTGGCCTTGCACTTAGGATATATTCAAATTTGTGTTTTTAATTGAACACATGCTATTTTTAATATATGAATAGAAAACTGTTCCCGGATTTCATAGACAAGATTTAAGCCTAGTCCCAGACTAAAATGCATGTCTGGGCTGCTTTAACAGAAAGAAACTTGTACCAACTCATTGTTCCCTTTCAGGAACCCGAGCTGCGTCGACAAGACGCTTTGGGAACGCCCTCAGTGTGACGGCTCTGAATCGTGTGTGAAATCAGTCAATGAGGAGTTGGGACGTCATGGCGGGTGACGTCACTGGCCAGGAAGCATATAAGCGTGTGGAAAACGCCGGCCAGATAGCTTTTTGTCATTCAGCGAAGCGCTCTGTGTTGACTGTGTGTTTGTCCTAGCTTAAAAAAGTGTCTCTGTCAAAAAAGAAAAAGAAAAGAAAAGGGGCGAGGGCGACTAACCATCTTACAAATTGCGTGTTCTTCCATGCAAGAGAGTTATTAAGATTGCCAGTTCAAACAAACTAGATGTATAATTACATGGGAGCAAAGCATGTAGATCCAGTTCTTCAATCAAATTAGGAGAACTGTAAACGATATGACAAAATAAGAGAAGGTAACACGAACTTGTGCTTTGCTCCGTGGAGCGTCTCTATAGTGATAAATAGAGAATTCTGTTAAAAGTTAACAATTTGTGGAAGGAAGCGCGTTCTGCTACTTCCCCTCGTTAAAGTGGCGCGGCGTTCCTCCTTTCTCATCCGAGGATGAAGAGGTTACAATGCAGAGGAGACCACGGTCCCTACCACCCCAGTATGAGGAGCTCATGAAGGCAGTGTATCGCGCTGCTGCTGAACTAATAATAGAGCGGCAGCAGAGATGAAAAAAGTGACTGTGCTGTAGTAATGATAAATCAAACGTTTCTACCAATGCGGCCAAATTGAGTAAATGCATTCAAGAATGAGCCTGCTGGTTTTCATCCCCCTAAATAAATAAATTTAACGGGGATGAATGAAAGCGATTATAAGACAATGCCATGAGTTGAGCAGACACTTGCGAGCTATCTCTCTCTCGACACTGCATTGTTTTTAAAGGCTCTGTCCCAGCCCTCCAAGCCTAAAGTGCTAAAAGGCGGGCAGGGGGTACTCGATGGTAGGTGAAGCTGGTGACGTGTCTGCACACGGAAAAGGAGGAAAGCCGTGTTACAGGCGTACTAAGCTGACCTGCTAAAGCTTGAGAACCGCTGACCTCTCATTTGCTTGAAAAAAAAAAAAATCATGGTCGCAGCTGAGAGGCATCTTTGGCTGACTGTCGGATATGAAAGAGAAAGACACTATCTGCCTGTTGGACGCCCCGCTTGCTCCTGAGGGTCTGTTCGGCGACGTCATAAACTTGTTCGTCGAAAGACACCAGAAGGCACGAAAGCAAGCGGCGGCGTTTCAGTGGTTTCTCCCTTACTTTCTAGGGGCTGCTGGCGGGAGCAGCCCCACCTGAGTACCAGCTCCTCATGCTACGCCTTTAGAGACACACAAAAATAGAGCGTCGCAGCGAGAGCTCCTCCCCAGAAACAGCAGGGGAGATCGCGGCACTCTGTTGGGGGGCCTTCTAAAAATAGAAAGGATCTCAAAAAAAATAAAACATTTTTTGTCATCCAAGAGAGAAAGGAGGCCTCGCAGGGAATAGAAAGTCCTCAGATGCAAGTCGCTCAGGACTTCAGAGGGTAGGCCTCTCTGGGGAAGAGTGGTACAATCCGCATTACACGGATCCCATCTCTCCTCAGTGCCCTCAGGAGACTCCCTCACTAACCTCGCCAGTGCTACGAGGCGTCTCCCGCGAACATCGGTCTCCGGTTCAGCCGCCCGGAAACGTAGCAGCGCCGAGAGGTGGTCCCCTTAGTAGACTATTTGGCAGCGTGGAAGGTACTGCCAAATGTGTCTCAATGGGTCCTGCGTACTGTAGAAAACGGATACAAAATCCAGTTTGGATGCGCTCCGCCACAATTCGCAGGCGTCAATCATACGATAGTTCGTTTAGAGCAGGCTCTGGTGCTGGAAGAGGAAGTCGAAACTCTTCTGAGGAAGGAGGCCATTGAGGTGGTTCCTCCTCACGAGGAGTTCTATAGCCGCTACTTCATAGTTCCAAAGAAGGATGGAGGGCTGAGGCCCATCTTAGATCTCAGGGTTTTGAACCGCTCAGTCATGAAACTGAAGTTCAGAATGCTCACTGTGAAACAAGTGGTAGCACGAATCCGGTCCGAGGACTGGTTCATCACAATAGATCTGAAAGATGCGTACTTTCATGTATCGATCCATCCTTCACACAGGAAGTTCCTGACATTTGCTTTTGGGGGCAAAGCATACCAGTATCGGGTTCTACCCCTCGGCCTTGCACTCTCACCCCATACGTTTACAAAATGTGTGGATGCAGCGCTGGCTCCACTGCGACACCAGGGCATCTTCATATTAAATTATATCGACGACTGGCTAATACTAGCTCGATTGCCAGAAGAAGCGAGCAGACATCGAGATGTCGTCCTCGCTCACATGAACCGTTTGGGATTAAGACTAAACGCCAAGAAAAGTGTACTTTCTCCAGCTCAGAGAACCACTTATCTAGGCATGGTGTGGGACTCGACCTAGATGCGGGCTCATATGACACCTGCTTGAGTAGAATCGATCCTTACCGCGAGAGTAAAAGAAGGCCGGTCACTCACTGTCAAGCAGTTTCAAAAGCTGCTGGGTCTGATGGCAGCTGCGTCCAACCTCATACCTATTGGCCTGCTGTACATGAGACCCCTACAGTGGTGGCTCAGGAACAAAGGCATATCCCTGAGGGGAAATCCCTTCGCATGATCAATGTGTCACGACCTGTACGTGCCTTAAATATGTGAAGGAAACCTTCGTTCCTAAATCAGGGCCCAGTGCTGGAAGATCCTGGTTCCCACAGAAAGCTAGCGACGGCTGCGTCCCTCACTGGTTGGGGAGCGATCACGAGTGGTTGCTCAGCCTGGGGTTTGTGGAGTGGTCGCCATCTTACTGGCATTTTAACTGCCTAGAAATGCTGGCAGTATTTTGAGCACTCAAACACTTTTTAAAACTGAATGCCAAGAAAAGTTTTCTTTCTCCAGTTCAGAGAACCACTTATCTATGCGTGGTGGGGGACTCGACCAGCGAGTGGCGGCCTCGAAGTTCCTGCTAGCAGGGGTCTCTATGGCCGATATCTGTGATGCTGCTGGGTGGTCAACCCCCCACACATTTGTCCGATTTTATGGAATTGATCTTTGAGCTACGAGCTCCTCTGTTCTCTCGTCCTAGATGTGCACAAACACACACTAGGCAGGGATTTAAAAGTCTGGAGGCGTGGGCATCTCGTTCCCAAAGCGTCTCTTCGACGCAGCTCGAGTTCCTGAAAAGGAACGTCTCAGGTTATGTATATAACCCTGTTCCTTGAAGGATCGAGACGCAGCGTCTCGAAACCACACTTTTTGGCATCCCCTGCATCCCGCTTCATGACAGGAGCTATCTGGCCGGCGTTTTCCATGCGCTTTATATGCTTCCTGGCCAGTGACGTCACCCGCCATGACGCCCCAACTCCTTATTGGCTGATTTCACACACGATTCAGAACCGTCACGCTGAGGGCGTTCCCAAAGTGTCTCGTCGACGCAGCGTCTCGTTCCTTCAAGGAACAGGGTTATATACATAACCTGAGACGTTTTCATTCATTGTTCATTCATTGTTTTGTCTCAAGATGCACACCAGTACTGTTTTTATCTAAGGCACATAAAAGCTAATAATGTCATAATTGAGCTATGGGCTAATCCTTGCTTAACCTAAGCCATGTTAAACTGAGCCCAAGTATGGTGTTAATTTAATATAAAGAATATAAGTATATTGTCAGTATAAACATGTTTTCATTATTAGTATTCTTCAAAGTGAATTTATAATTTCCTGAAACACATGCAGCTGAGCACATTAAAGAGTCATGGGGAACAACAGACAAAGCTTTCCCCACTCCAGACCTCACACAAATGCCCTGCACAAATCTGTGTCGTCTTACAAACAGCTGAGATCAGTGCAGAAGAAAGATTACCGTCTTTAGATCAAACAACAAATGCCACAGAGAAACAGTCCAGCAGCAGATGAAACTGATTCAGGAGATGGAAACATGGTGGAATTGCATGTTTTTTTTTTCATGCTTCAAAGATGAAGAACATGAAACGGTGCAAATTTTACTTGTTTGAACACCAACAGAATGCTCTTTAAGAATGGACAATTTGAAGTCATCTCACAATGCCTCCATGCTCTTTTATCTTTCAATAACGCCTCTGAACAAGTGATCCACTGGAGTTTTGGGGAAAAGACAAAACAATAATTTCTCATCTCTCAGTACTGCGCTATATGAAAGATTTCGTTTTTTTTCCAAAGCAGAAATTGTTACAGACTTAAAGTTAGCATGTGCTAATGTAATTAGCAAGAAGACATGCATGCAAAGCAGCAAATATTATAATAATAAAATTTTTTTTTGCAAACTATTTTTGACTGCAAGCTCTATTCTTCACCCACAACTGCAAAATAATATATAATATTAAATGCATCTCTCCTTATGTTAATCCTGTGCAAAAGCAGTTTGATGTAGTTTGAGGCAAAGCATGCTGCAACTATGCAAGCTGCAAGTTTGTTTCAAGAGTTCACGCTTTCCTCGTAATAATCATTTAAGCGAATTTGGCGTGCTGTCTGGGGAGCAAGCTGGGAGAACGGCGAACTCCGAAACCCTAATGGATGGAACCCTAGCGAAGGCAAGAGTTCTGCGTTCGGCTCGTTCACCGTCTGCCCCCCCCGGAAAGGCGTGAATTATTAGAACGGAGGAGAAGGGGAGTGATGCACAAAAGCGAGATGTGGGAAAAAGAAAACTGGGAGAATTTATAGTGAAAGGGAGAAGGTTTGATTGGATGCGGATGACGAGAGGTAATTAGGGAAATGGGATACCAGCCGTGTATGATTACTCGTTTAGCTTTTCTCTCGAAACCAAGTTATTTGCAAAACTTTACTTTAGTGTGCACATTTAAAAAAAAATTAAATAGTGTAAAAAAAGGCAGTTGTGGTTGCTGGAATTCTACCATGAAAAAAATATGGTTAGCAACATTTTAGGTTTTACAGTTTAACTTCACTGATACAATCTTAATATACCAATCAATTGAATGACTGAAAGTTGTTTTCTACATTTGAAATACGCTTATAACCACCACCAAATACAGGTGGGGATGAGAAAGTCACATGATGAACCAAAGCCCATCACAAGCAGATTTTGCAATATACATTAATTTAAGAACATTAAATGCTGTTAACTGATAAGATATAGAATAACATAATTTCAATGAAAAAACATCAAATTTGACACTCTTTTCACTTCTAAAACAGTATCGTACCATAAACTGTCTAAAATTCTATTGCTCTATTACATTTTTGCACTGTATATTTAAGGGGAACTTACAGTTTTAAGGGGAATTTTCATTTTTTTAGTGAAGTTTTTGCAAATAAACTAATTTCGAGTAGGAGCGCGGTCGATTAATCACAGCTGGCACCCCATCACCTGAT
>JAUMHQ010000045.1:1832083-1856602 GCA_032361165.1 Enteromius paludinosus | reverse complement strand
CCGGCTCGCCCCCGGACAGTACGCCACATATGCTAAACTTTATCCTTCTTGATTATGAGGAAGCGCGAACTCTTGAAACCGTTAAAATCACAGCCATTTTTTTAAGTGTACAATGAATTATCAGTAATATTTGAGTGAAATTAACCTATTTATTTTAGTTATGTAATCAGATTTTAGTTTTTCAAATAACTAGTAAAGTAACACATTCTTTTAAAATTAAAATTTTTTCTTTTGAAAAGTTACTTTTTCAAATGCAGGTTACTTTGTTTTCCCATTTATTCACTGACAGCTCCTCATGTTGAGCGGAATCAGGATTGAGGTGCCTCACTCCTTTAGCTGGAGTCTTATTCATTTCACTTCTGGTGTGAAAGAGCATTTACAGTGGCCAAAAATAAAACTTTTGGATTTTCTGTTATTAAAAAATAAACAAGGACCAACAGCTCGGGTGGCAAAAACGTAATGCATTACTTTCCATAAAAAAGTAACACAGTTAGTTGCTTTTTAATGTAACATTGTAATGCATTACTTTTTAAATATAACTTGGTGGTGAAGCAACATGCTAAAACATCTGTTCAGTTCAAACTAGAAGGGTACCACAATAATTTGTCTTTGGTCCGGTCCAGCTGGTATCACCTCAGCAGACTGAAAAGATTCCTGGATTTGCTCATGGGAAAACAGATTAGGAGACAGAATTTTTGGCAATTCAATCCACTACAATATGCTTTCGAACCACAGTGGAAATAAGGTGTAAGACTTAATAGTACAACTAATTTGCCGTTTCATGCCAGAAGAACTACAATGTCTTCCTGGAATTGAAGTGCACACCCACTAAAAACATATGTCCCAACAGTTGATTTGTAGACATAACTTGGATTCAGTAAGTAAGGTATGAACAATGACTTTTCCAGTGTAAGTCATAACCTTGGAGTGCAGCAGTTGAAACTGTTACAGCAGTGTGTTCGAATGACAACAAACGTCCTCAAAGATTACCCTCTGGGTACATTATAAAGGGAAGAAATATGAAGCGTTATCAAAGCAGGAACACTAGCTGTTGTCTAGAGACAGTTTAGTTAAAAATTATTACTAAAAACACAGTTGACTTTCAAAACATAATGCAATTTATGATCAACAGTATGCTGAAGAGTTCAAAACTGTAGAAGCTTTGAATAATAATGAAAGACTAACTTTGCATGAAAAATGTGTTACATCTGGAGTTGTGCGTGCTGGCCAGTCAATGTTTACACAGCAGAATGTCCTTATTGGTAATATTGGCGTATATGGCATCACACCTGCGTATAGAGCAATTTCTCCATAATCATATCCATGTTATGACTGATTTTTTATTTTCACGCTTTGGATTGTTACTGATGGGATACTTGCAAATGCATTTATATCACCGTTAAATTTATATATGTTCCTTGATCTTTTGAAAAAAAAAAAGGCTTGTAATAAGACAGCAAAAAACTTTTAGAGCCTGAAACTTCCTCACCAGTTCATGAAGACCATTTATTGGTTAAAAACAACAGTCTGGAATTATTTCTTATTACTGTCACATTTACACATCAACAGCTTGGCCTCCTGGCATGTTCTCCCAGGGCTGATGTGGGTTCCCTCCGGGTGCTCCGGTTTCCCCTACAAGTCATGTCAAGTCACTGTTATTTATATCATTTTAAACAACACAGATTGTTTTAAAGCAGATTAATAAACAGGAAAATAACAGAATCATTGATGCAAACTTGATCAAACATAATACAGATTCAAGTTCTGCTATAAAGCAGCTTCTACAGAGACAATAGTGTAATTTATCAACTTCTTGGCTGATAGAAGACTGTCAATGCAGTTGTTCTTTTACCAGACTAAACATATATTTTCTGACAGGATCAGGTCTCCTGGATTTGATATTTCTGGTGTGAAAGCATAAATAGTATGAAATTAGTTTACTGAACTACAGAAAAGACAATACTATCATTATTCACATAATCATCCTGTCCTGTCAGATATAGCTCCTCTTCGATAGCACAATGTGGCGAGAGAGGATGCTGGACGAGTAGCTGGCTTGGGTAACCTGGGACCTGTTGATAAAGCAGAAACAAGTGTTAGGGTGGTAAAGATTTCAATAAATGAACATAGGTAAAACATAGTAGGGCGGGAATTTGGGCTTTGTGGGTAGGGAAGTCTCTGCGAAGGTTTAAGGAACCTCAGTGGAGGTATAATGGGAAAGCAAAAGACCTCTGTGGAGGTAAGGGGGTTGGAGGCGGGAGATGAAACCTCTGTGAAGGTTTAGAGACCTCTGCGGAGGTGGAAGAGCGAAAGATCTCTGCGTAGGAAAGGGGTTTGGAGAGCCTCTGAGAAGGCGGGAAAGGAAACCTTTGCAAAGGTTTGGAGAGCTCTGCGGAGGTGGGATGAAGGAGGAAGAGGGAGAGTGCTTCAATGGAGGGAAGGGTTAGTTAAGCCTCTGCGGAGGCGGGAACGGAACCTCTGCATAGGTGGGATAGAAGGGAGGTTTTGGCTATCTTTGTGAAGAGGTATTGGGCGAGTCTGAGCCTTGGGTGGGGTTGGATAGGGTTAGCATAGCTTGGGGATGGATGCAGGGTCTGAGTGAATATAATTTCTGAAGGCTTCGGAGGACCAGTGGCCGAGGGTTTGGATTTGGTTAGGGGCTAGTCCTCATTCGGCGGCTGTAGTAGCGGCTCCGATTCTAAAGGAGTGGGACGAGAATCGATCTGGGTTGATCCCAGATCTTAAGAGGATGGACTTGAGGTGTTTTTGGAACCAAAACCTGGTAACAGGCTGTTGGAAAAGGGAAGGTATTTTTGGGACAGAACTTGAGGATTTGGGTTTCTCGGGAGGGTTAGTATATGAAGGGATGGAGGAGGAGGTAAGGGGGCAAGAAGAGGAGGGGTGGGTGACTCACTGCAGATTGCGCAGGAAAAATTACAACAGCCGGTGAAAATGTGATTTATGTAGGTCTAAGTTGAGGGCGTCCCAGTAGATGTTTTGGTTCCACTGGGACACCCTGACTGCGGATTTGGCTGTGAACATGCGATGATAGGTGTAAAAGTGCGTACCCCCGTAGGAGGACAAGAGCTCAGACACTATGGCGAGGTAGTCATTGAGTTTGCGTCTCCTACGAGGGTAGACGGAGCAAATTAAATGGAAGGAAGCTGGTTGGGCAGAGGAAAAAGAAGAGTGGGGATGATTGTCCATGCGGGAGGGCCCGGGAAGTTGGAAATCTGGGGAGAGAGCAGAATGAAAGTTAGTGTCTGTTAGTTCGTCATGGTGGAGGGAACTTTGGGGAAGCGGGGGCCAGTTTGTGAAGTAATCCTGAATAGCTTGGTGGAGTTGAGCTGCGGTGATTGTGCCAGGGTTGGTTGGAGGGGTGAATCTGGAATCCGGAGTGCAGCTGAGGCTGGCAGATGGAGTCAGGCAGCTGGAGCGGCGTGGCTGGATCAAGGGAGCAGGTGGTGAGGTGAGTTGATTTGCTTTGCCGTTTTCTTGGTGGGGTTGAAGCTGGTGGAGATGCATCGGGTAGTTGGTTGTTTAGTAAGTCGATTAAGTCCTGTGTAGTAGCTTTGCGATAAAAATTGATTCCCACTGTGGCGAGGGTTTTGCAGAGTGAACTGATTGTCCATTTGCCGGAGGATGAACGGACTGATGTATAAGATGAAGCGTGGATGTTGGTGGTTGCCTCTCGGGAGGAGGCGAGTGGGCTCGCTTTGTTGTAGGGCTGGATGGCCTAGAAGGCTTGCGGCCTCTGCTAGGCCCCACGGTCTCAAGTTGAGAAGCCGGCGGGGATGCGGCTTGCTGGGAGCGGGCATAATCAGAAGACTCTGAGTCAGACATCTTAGCTTAGCAATGGCGATCGTGATCGAGCATGCACAAAAGCGAGATGTGGGAGAAGGGAAAGCGGGGGTTTAAATAGTCTGGAGGAATAAACTCGATTGGGTACGAATTAAATGGGTAATGATTAGATGATGGGTTGCCAGCCATGTGTGATTAATTCGTCCAGTGATCCTCTCGAAATTATGTTATTTGCAAAACATCCACATACATTTATATATGAGTGGGTCGCGGGTTAATGACCATGCGAAAACTTGGGTCTCGAGGCCAAACCAGTTGAGAACCACTGCACTAGAGGCAGTAAAACCTTTTCTTCTTTTTCACACAAATTTACAGAGTTTCGGTTAATAAAGCGTAATCTTTGCACAATCACATGAAGAATATATTGTGCACAGAGGTACATATTTTTATGAGACCAGGTTGGATTTGATTCAGTGCAATAACAGAGTCAACATTTTTAAATGCAGTCAATTTGAAATGAAAACATGTAAGCAATAAAGCAGCTCTACAGAAGGCAGTAGTCTCATCATCCAAGTTTCTTCTAAGCTGTATTGTACTGTATGCTGAGTAGTTGAGACAATTGAAGAAGGTTATTAACAAAGAAATCTCTAGTGGTGGAACTGATAGTTTTACAATAAGTATCAAGGAGTTGATTTGGCACCCTTGGTTAAACAGAGTATGAGACTAAATGTGACCCTGGACCACAAAACCAGTATTAAGTTGCCAAAAATACATTGTATGGGTCAAAGTTATCGATTTTTCTTTTTTGGCAAAAATCATTATGATGATATTTTGCACATTTCCTACCTTAATATATTATTTGATAAAAAATATTAATATATTTTTGATTAGTAATATGCATTGCTAAGAACTTAATTTGGACAACTTTAAAGATGATTTCCTTAGTGTTTTTTGCACACTCTGATTCCAGATTTTCAAACATTTGTATCCCAGCCAAATATTGTCCAAACAAAACACATCAATAGAACGTTTTATGACTTGTTTTATGGTTTAGGGTCATGAATAATGATCTGAGATGTCATCGCTCTGCTTCAAAATATCAGTGTCAGTAACATCAATTTCAAAATGAAGTCTAATACATTGTTACAACAATACACAACATAATTTGTCCTGACATGTGTTGTCTAACCCCCATACAGAACAAAAAAAACCTACCATATATATCTCTCTAGCAGAGTTTGTTTTAAAACATTATCTATTGTGAAGGGCCATTCAATGTTTCTGCAAAAAAAAAAAAAAAAAATATTAATAAATAAATAAAAATTATGTAATTCACTATTTATAGTTTCTCCCAGGTCCAGGCTTGTAAATAAAAAGAACATTTTATATTACATTTTATTTATGGTTCAGAAAACCTTTAAGTCATCAAGAAATTTTTTCACAACAATATCCATCCTGAACTTAATTTACCATATACCCTCTCAGGCCAATAAAACACCATTACATTTGTTATTGTCAAGATCCTTCCCACCAGAGTGATTTAGAGTGTAATGTGTTTCAGCTATAATACAGATGGGAAAAATCACAACGGAGGTCGATTGCCTTGCAAAATTTCCCAGCTGCCTGGGATCCCTGAGTGAAGTAGTTCACCAACTCTCCTCATCTGAGCTTCTATTGTAACATTCTGCTTTAGGCTCAAGTCCTCTGTCTTAATCTCCAGAGCAATGCTTAACTCCAGTCTAATGCTCAACCAGATGTCTGTTTATGAATCACAATAATCATTATCTGGGGACCTTTCCAAAACTGTCAGAGGTAGATTTATAGCAAAATGATATCCTGTCACATTACAAAATCAGATGCTCATTATTTGAGAATGGAACATTATGAAGGTGATTGTTGCCCAGCATGCATTTAAATCAGGACCAAATATGTCAAAAGAAATCATATCAGTCCTATTGCCATAAGAATTGTATGTATTTTCAGGCAGTTTCATTTGGCTTCTTAAAAGACATTATCAGAACCAGAGCAAGGTTTTACCTTCCAGTTCTTTGGGACGGGGTATTTATTTCCTCTAGGGGATTTTCAGAGAAGACACATCAAACCAGTACAGTCTATTTATCAAGACATCCTCAGACCTTAGCAATTTGATGAAACAGCATCACACCTCAGACTAAAAGGCTTTAAATCTCAAGAAAAACAATAGCTTTAAAGCATGGGAACTAACTCCATCAGGAAAAACCTTAAAATGTGCCATTGAAGAACCAAGGGATAATTGTATTTTGTGCAAGCGCTACTTTAGCTCACCCCAAAAGGAACATTCTGTCATTAATTATTCATCCTCATGTCGTTTCAAACACTGAAGACCTTTGTTCATCTTCTGAACACAAATTAAGATATTTTTGATGAATCAGAGAGCCATCTGACCCTCCATAGACAGCAAAACAACTAAAATGATCCCAGATCCAAAATACTTTTTTCTTGCACAAAGATTTGTTTGCCATCTATTGAGGATCAGATGGCTCTCTGATTTTATCAAAAATATCTTACATATTCATAAAAATATGGGTTTGGAACGACATGAGGGGAGTAATTAATGGCAGAATTTTCATTTTGGGGTGAACTAACCCTTCAATATATTTAAAACAGAAGGGTCATCCAGGCATTAAATGAATGAACAAATACAACATATGATTTCAATACAAGTACTGGAGATCTGAGCATGCAATCAACTATAAAAGTTAATATCTGTGAATGTAAGGTCAGAAAGTAGGAAACAGATACACAAATGGTCATGAACCTATTAGCAGCATTTTATTGCACAGAGGCGAAAACTGAGTAAAAACTAACAATGAAGTCACAGCAGTGGGATAACAATGCAGGATGATCGCAGAGTAGCACTGAATAGAAAAAGAAAGCGACTGTGATGGCAGTGACGAAGGTAGATTATTATGAAGAGCGGTATGCTCATTTGAGAAACCAGACTTTGTTTGGGAGTTACTGGTGAGCTTAAGCAGTCCTTGATTAGACTGTGATTGTTTGCAGATGGAGATGATTAAAGGGATACTGTAGTTCAGCCCCCCAAAATATTCGTTGTTAATTTACTCACCCTCAGGCCATCTGAAGTAGGTGACTTTTTTTTCTTCAGTAGAACAGTAAAAAAAGTTTTTATTTTTCTTTCCCGAAACCTTAGCTAGTCATAAATGCAAGTCTATAGCTAAGAAAAGCATATCAGGCAAAACAAAATGAACACCTTTAGTTTCCTGGCGATACATTGAGATCTTATAAAGTGAGACGATCGGTCTGTGGCTGTGCAGAAAACTTTATTATTGTCTGTAATTCATATCCTTGGACAACCGGTCATGAATGATGTCCAGTTGACGGAAGAATCGGCCACAGTTTCCAAAGTGCAGAGGAAACATTTTTCAAACATTTCAGATAAATATGTTAGCAAGATTGGAAGTTCTTCGGGTGTGTTTAGATTGAATTATTGACCATTAGAACATACATGGCTCTTTTAGTCTTACACTGTAATGTTGTCTGTAATGCAGTTTGTCTGTGCAGTGTTCTGATCCAGAGTTATCTCTCTCATATTTTCTTCAGTGGATGTCTGTTTAATGTTTGCAAAGTTGGTATGTCATTTCTTATTGACTGCTTGCTAAGTCCAATGAGCTCGCCTCTGAGTCTCTGTGACATTCTTAAATTTGGTCTCCAGTAGTGCATCGTGGTGTTAAGTCAAGTGTCTTTTATTTTTATATCACTTCATATAAAATAGATAGTTTCAAAGCAGCTTCACAGCATGCAAACTTCAAAAAATCCAGATTCTGCTGTGGCAAAACAATTGTTTCATTATTCATCTCCAGTCAGTTCAGTGTTAGTCCTGTAATAAGTTCAATCCAGTTATAAGCAGCTCAGTTATGCCTATAGCTTGAGTCAGTTCAATGTTGTTTCGATTCAGTTGAATAACAGCAAATTCAAATAGCTGCAAGTATGACGAACGTCCTTCTCATTAATTCTTCCTTTCAATATGAGCTAGTAGTGCTAGCATGACACATTCATGGTCATAGGGATCTGGGCAGAGGGCTTGTCTAGTTGCTGAAGTCTTCACTGAGTGCTGAGGGCTCGTTCAGTCATTGAGGCCTTAGCTGAGGTTCTGTGGGAAGTCTATGGGATTTTCACTTAGGCTACCAAAACACAGAGTGAATGAAAGACACAGAGAGAAAAGGATCTTAAGACCCTGTGTGTGTGTATGTGCGTGGTCCAGGTATCCCTCCTCAAGGAAAGTAAAACCTGGCATTTTTTGATGTTGTGGGGGACAGATGTTTTGGTCCTCATGAGGAAAACAGCTTACGGATTATACTAAATGATGTTTATTTATTTTAATTATTGAAAATATAAAAATGCTGAATGTTTTCTGTAAGCAATGTCAAGCAGCAATTAAGGGGCCAAGCACAACAAGTGTTGCCATGTCCACAGTTTTCCAGTGGAATTGGGCTGCTTTAACACTCTTTCAAAGAGTTGTTTCAAAGGGTTGAAGTGACCCCAATAACGTGACATTTATCCCAGTGAATGCGACTTTTATGAAAAACAAACAAACAAACAAACAAACAAACAAACAAACAAACAAACAAACCAAAGTATTTTACCACACAGGAATGCAATCTTTTACTGGGAATCCTTCCAGAAAAGGGAGCTAGTTTTGAGGACCAATTGGATGGGTTTTTCTGTGAAAACCTGCCAATCCTGAGCACAACTTGGCAGGGAGAATCAGGCTATCTGTAAAAGGTCATTATTTGTTATTGATTTTGAGCACAATGATTGAAAATGCATAAATAAAACCACTTGTAAAGTGACATAATTGCTGTAAAGTCACATATTTATAAAAGGTTGCTAAAATTATATATAGTAGGTCTAATTTATCACTTAAACAGAGATAGACATTAAAAATATTATTTATAAACCTTTTAATTGATATATGCGTGTCTTCAGAGCAAAGTAATCAGCTTCCACTAGAAGTATAAACCATGAAATGATAAAAACCTCAAAATATTTTTAAATAATGTTATTGACTAGTCTAAACTTTAGCTACTCATTGTCATGATCAGCTGGATGTGTCAGCCCAGCTCTCCGGCTGGCACTCCTGCATCAGGCTATTTATGTGTGTTTTTCTCTGTTCCCATGCCTGGACTGCACACAAACTCATATCTGTTGTCACCCTGGACTGTTATTCATGTCTTTGCTGTCTATGTGTTCTCACGAGTGTTCATTCATGTCTCCGCCCCGCTCATCAGATCCTAGTTGGACATTAGAACAACTGATAGACTTTGTGTTGTTGTACTGTGGTTCCCGTTTCACTGTTGGTGAAGCAGGGAGGGACATTCGCGCCGCGCTGTGAATGTTAACGCGAACCCGTGGCTCGGCTGCCGCCTCGCCGTTCGGCAAACCCCGCTCCGGCGCAGATCGCATGACACAGAGCCAGATGACTACTGTCCCCGACCCGGATCCACCGCCTGTTTTATGGAAAGACCTGCCCATCCTGCTTCCTCTAGACCCCGTTCTGCCAAGCCCCATGTCACAGTATGGCAAGCCATTTAAGCCTCAGTTGGTCCCGGTTTTTCAGCCTAAGAGACTGTTTCAAGCCCTGTCAGTTCAGGTAGTACAGCCAGGAGTGCTGTGTTCTGCACAGTCGGTTCAGGTTTTACAGTCTGAGGAGCTGAATGCCACGGCTGTGATTCCCGAGACGCCCACAGAGGGCGCTGCACCCATCATTCAGCGAGAGCGGCTGAGTAATGCTCAGTCGTGTGCTGCCAGGTCCACTCCAGTCACACAGCCTGACGAACTGTCGAAGGCCCTCATGAAACCCGTCACACGGTACGAGGGACCGTGCTCAACCCAGCCAGTTCCAGTCACGCAGCTTGAAGAGCTGCCGTTGGTCCTCACGGTACCTAGCCCGCAAATAACGGGTCCCAGCCCCGTTCCACGGTACGAGGAGCCGTGTTCCGATGCGTTAATGGTCTGCGATTTGGGTTCAATGTGGCCGGATCCGCCAGACCCCGTCTGAGATCCAGATCCTTGGTGGCCGGATCCACCAGACCCCATCTGTGATCCCGATCCAGAATGGCCGGATCCGCCAGACCCCATCTGTGATCCGGACCCCTGGTGGCCAGATCTGTCCGCGCCAGCGGGTGAGCTGTACGAAATCCTTGCGGTTCCCAGTCCGAACCTGTCGGGTCCTAGCCCGAGTCACGGTCCGAGAAGCCATGCAAGAGGCATGCCTCGAATTATGGGGGTCCCCTGGAGAGGTCAGCCAACTCTCCTGAGGGTCCGTGAGTGGCTGCACGACCCCCAGAACCTACGCCTCAAGCCTTGGGGCTGTTGTACTGTCCGGTTCCGTTCACGGAGGATCTATCAGTGGCTGCACGACCACTGGGAATGTTGACCACGGTCATGGATTTCCCAGGGGTTCCGTTGATGGCTGCATGGAATCCGTGTCGGGCCGGTCAGACCCCTAACCTCTCCCTGCTCTTATGTTCAGCCTGGTCTCCTGGTCCGCTCAAGTGGCTGTCTCCACCGTCCGGTCAGCCCTGGTGGATATCTTCGCTGTCTGGTCCGCCCTGGTGGACGTCTCCTCCGCCCCTGTGGGCCTCTCCGCCGCCCCTGTGGGCCTCTCCGCCGCCTGCTCCGCCCAGAGGAAGGTCTCCACTGCCCGCTCCGCCCTGATGGAGGTCTCCGCCGCCTGCTCCGCCCAGAGGGTGGTCTCCGCCGCCTGCTCCGCCCAGAGGGTGGTCTCCGCCACCTGCTCCGCCCAGGAGAAGGTCTCCGCCGTCTGCTCCGCCCAGAGGGAGGTCTCTGCTGTCTGCACTGCTCAAATGGTTCTCTCCGCCGTCGGATCCGCCTTGGAGAGCCAACGAACATAGTTTTAAACGTTATTTTCATCTGTAGAATGTTAGAGAGCTAAAATAAAAAAAAAGAGAAAAATAGTCCACCCTGTTAGGTTTTTACTGAATGTGGAATGTGAAATTGTAGAGGAGAAATTGATTGATTCACATACAGTATATCTGATACAGTGATTTCACATTACTGCGCGGGCGACCTTATGGATTGTCATTGACTTACTGTATCCAGAGAGCAGTGCTTGTGCCATCTGCAGATAAACATTATTGCTCTATGTGATGAGTTTCATTCCCTTTTCAAGGAACCAAGTTTACATACTGTCTGTAACCAAGATATTTTCTGTGTGATTGCTGAAGACCCAACTCACAGGTCTGTACAATGTTCTGGATCGGAGATACAGCTTCACGTTGATATTTGGGTGTTCTAAATGATTGTTAAGCAGTGGCTACACAATTGACAAGGTTGAATTCACAGATTGCCTTCCTGAATGGAGTAAGCCTCTTGTTTTGTTTTCCCATATAACAGCAAATGTGATAGTATTTTTATATACTCACCTTTGAAGTGTGACTTTCTTCTTGGGGCGGTCGTGGCCTAATGGATAGGGAGTTAGACTTGTAACCCGAAGGTTCCGGGTTTGAGTCTCAGGACCGGCAGGGATTGTAGGTGGTGGGAGTGAATAACCAGCGCTCTCTCCACCCTCAATACCACGACTGAGGTAAGACCCTTGAGCAAGCACTACAGCACTGCTCCGGGTGTGTGTTCACTTCTGTGTGTGTGCATTTGGATGGGTAAAACGCAGAGCACAAATTCCTAGTATGGGTCACCATAACTGGCCTCAAGTCACTTCAAGATCACTTTTTCACTTTTCTGTCATGTCTGCTGTCTGTGGAAACCAGAAGTGGTTCCGGCACCTGTGTATGCGCCTCTGGGAAATGTAGTTCCAAAGCTTGCTTTAGCAAAGGAGAACCAGTCTCTTCTTGGCTTACATTGAAATACAGTTTCTTTACAAATTCTTGGTTTGTGCTTCTCATTCATGACTGCCGTTTTGTAGTCTCTCCACGCTCGTCACTCATCACGCGACACATGCATCTTACATCATCCGCCGGGACCACTTCCGCACTTTCCACAGACAGCAGACGTGAGAGAAAAGGGCTTAATAAGTTTAAAATATGGATATTTATCATAAAAAAATGCAAGCATTCGCTACATTTCAGGCCTTCCGAAGTGTAACGGCTGTCACCCATTTAAACCCAAGGTTTGGAAGGGTCTGGATCATTTTTATTTTAACTCTGATTGGATTTGTCTGAAAGAAAAAAGTACAGTACATACACCTAGGATGCTTCAAAGGTAAGTAAAAGAGATGAACCTTCCCTTTAAGCAGTATAAAAAAAGCAATTCAGTTAGCAATGAGATTATATTTCGACTGCTTTTGTTCTGTTTCTGCTAACAAAAAAATGTTCCAAACAAAGCAGAACAGTTGCATTTCACCATTTAGTTTGAATTATGTGACTCTGTCTCTATCTGTCTTAGTCTTGTCTTACTCAGTCTGGCCTTTGATAAGATGACAAAGTGCTCTTTTTTGGAGAACTAAGCCAAAAATGTTACCATAATTTAATGTCCCTGGTTTGGCTTTTGTGGTCCTGTTTAGCGCCTCAAAATGGACCCACTCTCTGACAAATTGATGGTGTGTCTGAACTCTTTGTCTGAAACACTCATCCCTCAACTATGACATTAAAATCGTAAGGAGAGGGAAAAACTGTACTGTTTTTACCTTTTGCTCTCCCTCTTTTTTTCCTAAAAAAACAAGGCCACCCAAACAAATGCAACATTACAACACTCCATAGCATTCCTACAAACACAGAAAAAAACGCGCCAATCCTTCTAATAAGCCTCAGCTTATGTCCAAGTTCCTGTTGTGTTTTATTCCTCGCCTCAGGAAATTTAAACAGGCTTGTAAATTTCTCCACCTGTTTGGAAATGTCTTTCATGCACTTGGTCTCTGTGTAGAATCATAAAGGAGGTAGCTATTAAATATATAACATTTGCTTATACTGAGCGCTCCTTCTGGGCAGAATGAGTCATTCCAACAGATCTCTGCAAACCATTCGTGTTATTTTACATCATGTTTACAGTCAATGTCAAATTCACCAAGAACACACCTACTAATGACATGCAGGGCTAATATTTGTCACCATACAAGAAATGTTGGATTTTGCCAACATAAATCATGTTTAATTGCTTGTCAAATGACTAATAAAAACTGATAGTTAGAATAATCAGGCTTGTATGTTCAACAATACAATGCATCTTGAATTATATTGTGATATAAAACTCATCTGCAGTTGTGTCTATATTGAAAACGTTTAAAACAGTTATTCAGATTTTATTTTATTTTATTGTTTAAGCATGAATCATTCAATACAAAAAAAAAATATATTTATTGTCTAGATCATCCGTTTGAGGAGGGGCTGTACTGTTTTAGGTGAATCATTGTCTGACATAATTCACCAGCTGCAATTTTGTTTTGCTTAATTAATAGGAGGTTTATGGGTAGTTACATCACATCTTGTCTTGGTATCCTCAAAATTGGATATCTGTGAAATTATAACAATTCTATAACACGTCACATTCTAACATGTTTAGGAGTCATGGTTATATCATTTAAATAACACCAAATAGTTTCATACAAGCAGTTTAATGTAAACTACCAATCACACACCCTCTGGAGGCCGAGGTGATTTTGGGGACGCTGAGATGTTTGTAGTTATTCTAGCTACTTATAACATACTATTGACCAACACATAATTGTTTTTGTAATCAGCAGAAACTGTGCTACAATAATATGTGACCAGGATGGATGTACATGTTTGCATTTTTTAGAAAAAAAATATTATGCGTGGTTAGTAAGTTTTGGGAAAATAAAACTTTCTAAAATAAGGCCATCCAAGCCATAGTGAATGGTCCTGAATAAGAATTTAGAGTAACCAGCCTATTAGACTAGAATATTTACTTCAGAATGATGTGAAAATCATTTCAATTACTTATTCACACAAAACAATATGGTGTTTTAAATTTTAAAAGACATGTTTTGAGGCTGAAAGCTTGTATGCGAGGGAGTGAGAATGGACCTTAATATTCAGCCTGTCATATTCAAAATACTTCACTTCTATTAACAAAATCAAATAAATATTTGGTAAAACAGCTTCTTTTCCCGAGGTACACTTGCTCATAGTTTTTTAGGTAGCTTTCCAGGTATGTTTTTTTCTTCATCTTGGAGAGGTTGCCACAGTTCTTCTGGATTGAGTCTGTCTCAGTTTGTTCTGTTTCTTCATGTCATTCCTGACAGACTGGATGATGATCATATCAGATCTCTTTGTGGAGCGCTGGCTGTTGTCAGACAATAATCTCACTGCATTATTACAATTGATGACAAAAATAATGTATGGAAATGTAAACTGATATTTCCAACTGACACGCTATACTGCAAAAGATAGAAATAACCCACTCAACCATTTCTGGTGAAAATACTAGGGGCCTAAGACTTTTGCACAGTACTGTATGTCCGGTAAGTTACTGTAAATTGTGAAAATAATTTATTTATTTATTTTGCACATCTAGACTGTCAGGGGCTCTTCATTATGAACCTTTTACCAGTCAATTCTACCTTGACTGAACTAAAAATCTGCCTTCAATGAAACAGGAGAAATGAAGGAAACACCAGACCTCAAACAGTAAACCACAAACATTTGTATGGCCAAAACCTTCTGAGTGAATACCAATTTAGTTCAAGGGAGCAATACTACAGAACCATTTCATACGATTGGAGTAAAGAATCTTTAAATTAGACTTACTGGAAATGTCAAATGTAAAAAAATGTTGTACACTTACATGCAGCATACATGGTTGCAATGGAGACTTCATATATGAATATTTAACACCCTTCAAAAGCTTACAGGTTTCACTCATGCTCAAAGGATTTGAGGGTCCTTTTATATACTGTACAGAGAAAGTTGCATTCAACCCTAACTTTTGAAAATTATATTTATTTGCTTCAGTTATGTTCTTGGAAACTCTTAGCATAGGATGTTCCCTCACCCCCTCTATAGCGTACACCTTTCCTTACACACTATGTAAGAGTGCTATATTGGTGAAGGCCAAAGCCTGTCCAGAAGCCACTGCAGGTCTGATTTGTTTTGGCTAGGCTCCGCTCTGACATGCCTGGGAAGGGCAAGGAAAGGAAATGGGTGGACCAGCAACTCTCAGCTCCCCCAGAGAAGGCCTGAGAGAAGCCAATGAGAAAGAGAGTGTGTTTTTTCTCTCTACTTTGAGCTTGTAAGACAGAGCCTGGGCCCATCTGGATCTAATAACCTAGCCCAAGCTGCTGCCCAACGAATTCAGACTAGATTGCCAGCCCCGCTCAGGGAACGCTGCATTGAGTGCGGTCACACTCGGCAAGGGGGGTTAGTAGGGAACGTGCCATGCATGTCAGCTCCATGATCCCCAAGCAATTTGTTCTCTCAACATTGATGAGCACCAAACACATGCCCTTAAGAGCACCCTTGGGTCTTGTGGTGGGTATAAGGCCTGATGACTGTTATGGTGCTGGTTTGGCAATGGTGGGCAGTCTAGCAGTTTATCTCAGTCGGAACGTTGTGGAAACGTGTCGATTGGTTTGTACAAAACAAAAAAAAACACTTTATTTTGATAGTCCACTTTTTTTTTTATAGACCAACAACATACAACTGACCCTAAAGCTACCCTAAAAGTCTACTCCAAGAGTTAGTAGACATGTAGTTACAAATTATTGAGTTATATGTGTAACCAACAAACAAAACAATCAATTAATCTAAACTATATTCTTTAAATTTATATTGTAGACCAGGGGTGTCCTGTTCCTGGAGATCTGCCTTCCTGGAAAGTGCAGCTTCAGTTCTAATCACACACACATACATGGACCAGCTAATTACGATCTTCAGAAACATGATATCTACAAAAAAGGGTCTGTACTGAACTCTGCAGGAAGATGGATCTCCAGGAACAGAAATGGCCATCCCTGCTCTAGATTAGTGATGCTCAAACAAATGGTGGTCTACTTTAAGAGTAAAATGAAAACTGAAATTACCTAACATCTGAATCTTAAGGAAGCCACCAAAATAAGTTTTATACTTTGGAAAGAGTCTCGGTTTTACTAATCTGTACAACAACCTAAACGTTTAATATTTCAGGGTCACTGCCCTTTTTAAAACATTTACCAAGCATAAGCTATTAGTTCATTGCACCCATCCAAAAAAACAAAAAAGGCACTGACTGTCCGCACTTTCATTTGTATCTGATATTTACATTGGTTGCACCAACACAACATCAAGTTACTTTCCTTTACAGCACCTCAGTTCGCTGTCATTGTGGAAAGAGAGGACAGAAAACTGGAAATTTTGACTCTGTCCATGCTATTATGACATCTTGATTCTGTGTGGGTAATGTGAACTCATTTAGGGTCTTGAACGCCCCAAAAAAGGCCACATCAAGTCTGATTTGACATTCTGAATATGTTGGTTCATTAAAAAACAAACAAACAAACAAACACTTTAAATTGCAAATCATATCGTATTCCTGGGCCCTTTTAGTAATGTCAATGACAGAATCAAGACCAAGCGGATCAAACAAAGCTCTTCGGGATTTGACAGAGATTTATCCAGTTTCTCTGAATCTTTTGATGACGTTATGCAATGTAGACGATGACATTTGTAAAGCATTTGAAATTCGATGTTGGGGAAGGTTGTTTTTAAGGTCCACAATCCTTTTCCGCACTCTTTCACAGATTGAAGAGCTTCTGCCCATCTTTACTTCTCAAAGACTCTACGTCTCTAATACATCCCTTTTACTATATGTTACATACCTGATATCAATTAACTTAATTAGTTGCTAGATGTTCTCCCGACTGAATCTTTCACAATTTCTTGCTTGCTTAGCCTTTTGTTGCCCCCATACCAAATTTTTGAGACATGTAGCAGGCATCAAATTTGAAATTAGCTCATTTAATGGAAGAAAATGTCAAATCATATGATGCGATGATGCTAAAAGAGATCTAAAAGACCATCCAGACCAGTTAAAAATTTAATAAAAATTTTGCCCCCACATGTCTACATCACAATGTGGTATTATTTGCATAATGCCGTCCAATTGCTCATGCAAAGAAAGATGGTTTCAGTAAAACAGTATTGTTGATGCAGCCATGTCGTGTGTTTCTGGGCAAGGCAAAAGCATTTTATTTGACCTTCCGAAAGCAGATGCAGTTAGGAATCATTAGGACTACTTACAACAGAACAGCACAACCCAGATGTTTGTATTTGTGCAACACAGTTTATGGACGACAGTTTTGTATAGGAGAGTACAAGGCTGGCTGTGTAAAGGGTATTTCTAAAAAAAAAAACTAAAAAGGGACTTTGATATGACAATCTGGCACTTCAATCACAATCAGTGACAATCAGTGACTATAAGTATGTTTTTTTTATTAGTTTTTAGTATTGTGACATGTTTGCATAAAGGCTATTGAGTTGGACCTTCACTGTGCATTATGCGTTTTCCCTTACCACAGAGTTTACATCACTTTCATTGTTGTGGTGCATGATAAACGCCCTCTATCATTTTGGACTCCCATTAAAAAGGGACAAACCCCTGTGGATTTTGGTTGTTCTTCCTCATCTAACAAACCTGATTCAATTGATCAGTTCATTAGTAGGCAGGACAAAAATTAAATGTGACCAATGAAAGATGCATCCAAAGTGTGCAGTGGTGGGTGTACCCGGAACAAGTTTGAGAAGCGCTGCCCTAGATAATGCTAGAAATCAAAGCATACTTATCAGAGGAAAACTCCCTTTGTCTTGGGACATACTAAAATGTTTTCAAATCTTAACTGATTTTAAAACCATGGGAGACGACAGACATGAAGACAGTTTCAACTGATTTAATCCTCGCTATAATGTAGTAATATAGCCTTACAATACTATAATATTGTGCCCTCTAGATGATTCAACCAGAGACCGCACACTTGTTGATTGTGGGAGCAATTTCACAGTGACATGAGATCTCATGGGAACTTCTGAGATCAAACGTGACTAGAGAAGAACAAAGTGGAGGACAGTCAACGTAGCCACAGTCGGTGTTCTGTTGTACAGTGAAAAACAAAAGTAAAAAACATGGGTGAGATTCCTTCTCAAATTCTTCACTTTCGTGGCATGTTTGTGGTTGCCAAGTTTCAGCTACAGAAGCATGCAACACCCAGAAAGCAGTGCTTGCTTGCTCTCAAAGGCTATCACAGGTTTTACATCAGAGGCAGCCCGACTAAAATGTGTTTGATATTTACGATTTATGTTCAGAGATGCTCTTTCTCATTCGGGAGGAGTTATATAGTATAATCGTAATTACCACACATAAAACTAAAAAAAGTTTGCGACAACCAGTAACATTGTGTCTCAAAGTGTGATTCTCACTAAATGATTTCCCTTGATTCCATATATACTTCAGACAACTGTTAGACCTGAAGTGAATGCAACCAATAATTCGTCTGAACCAGTTACTCATTGTCTCTTTTCTGACAAAGGGAATCGGTCGTGTCCTAAGAATGAAGTTGTTTTCACAATCGTCTCATGACAATGAAATTGTTTTACAAAATTGATCCTTGCAAATTTGCAATAAACAACTCAAAAAGTATATTGCCATTGGGAGATTTACTTTTGTTTCATGTACACGGTTGAGCAAATGTAAGGAGATTATCATGAAATGACAACAAATACAGTTTGTTAATGTAATATAAAAGAAACAGAAGAGAACAGAGCATGCAAAAAGAGCTATGCGCCTCTCTCTTATCAGATTTTTAATACTCATTAAAAATAATAATTACTGAGTATTTTGTTTTATCGTTTTATCACTTTTAAGGTGGGTGGGATCATTTACAGATTGTCGGCAACATTGACTGTGTCGCAGAATGATAACATTTCAAACAAGCCTTGCACGAGGTTCAGGATTCATCATGTCTCTACAGACCCTTGAGACGATGTGTTTAGTAGAAGAGCCAGTGATAAGATGTTGCCCTGATAATCCCACACAGGCTTGCTGTGTAAAGAGAAACATTTGGAATGTTAATCCTTTCTAAATTGTTGTCGCTATGTAAATATTTATCATGGCAAATTTGGTGCTGTTTTTAAAAAAGACACCATTGCACCATTTTCCCAGGATTCCCAGTGCATTTCAAAAGCTTCTGGTAAACTGGTTGTGATCTGAATTACAGAAAATGCACAACACGCCCACAGGTTTACAGATGAATCAAAATGTTTTTTTAAATTATGAGGATTCTTTACATGGGCATGTGGCCAGAGATGCTGGGATATGCTCTAGCATCTTTGCTACCCTACAGAGGATGATTTTCCAGTTCATGAAGTGGGAATTTTAAAGACTTTTTTCATCTTGTGCATATACGGGTAGGTTCTGCGCTCAAAACAAGCAAACATTTTTAGTTGATGCCAGGTTTTTCTCTCTTTGGATGGGCCAACCCTAACAAACTAACCAATCGATAATTGGCAAAGTAAATACACAAACAACATATCCAGCAGTTCCCGTTCTTGTTTGTCTTGCTTGCTTGCTTGTTGCAGTTTGAGTCACTTGTACCTTTCCCTGTCCATCACTCCACCCAGTGCCTCATGGTCATAACTCTCGTACATGTCAATTAACTCCATAAATAAACAAAAACAATCAGGCCAAGAGGTGTGGAAAGGTGAAAAGACCTTCTGCAAGCTCTCCAGATGGAAGTCAGGCCTGACGGCATTGGGTTTGACAGTAGACAGAGGAGGGAGTCTTGTTGTTTGGAGTCTCTGTAAGTGTTGGGGAAAGACTGAGGTGGAGAGGGTTGCGCCCAATAACGCAGGTGACTCATGGGATACTGTGGTTCATGGTCAGGTCAGCACAGGCATTTGGCTGCTCTGATAGCTATTGGGTTTGCAGCTGAGGTAAGAGAGGTCTGTGTGTGGCTCGCTTGTTCGGCGGCAGAGTAAACATAGCAGTGATCGCCACGGGAATGTTCCAGTATCTAATGTGTGATCTCTAATGCATGTTGACTAAACAAGTGTGGCAACACATTTAAATAAAGTTTCAGCTGCAGTTAAAGAGAATCAGTCAGGATTTCTGGGCTTCTTGCTACTGTATGGAGGTGGCTGAACCTAGAGCCATGTATGTTGAGTAAATGCCTAAAGTCATGGTGAAAAAGCTGCAGTGCAATCTGCAATCTTCAAGCCATAAACTGTGTCCCAAATGATGCATGACACACTATGCCCTTATACATTCTATGTACTATGCACTCAAGATTATGGTGTCATTAATAATTGGAGTCTGATAGCCAATCCCCCTTTGTGATACAATTAAGCAGCGAAGGTTTAGTGTTTTAATTTACTTCTTTTCTTTAATTAAGTGGATCATCTGTGTATTTAATGTAAAACTTATTTTGGGAATTTTCAGTGTGAACACACTACTACAAGGGGAAAAGAGGTTCTCTAAAAGTGTAAAATATGTTTTTGCAACAATCAATTATGATAACCTACACCCCAAAAACCAAGGACCCCTCTCAACACTTCTTCCATCTGCCATTCATGAAATGGTTAAGGCAGTGGGTCGTAAATGACGATACTCAGAAAAGATGCCAGTGTCTATTGGGATCACTATACTGACAGACAGCAATGCTCCAATCATAGCTGAACAAGTCCACATCTACTGAGTCTTGTTGAAATTCCAAAATGTTTTGAAAAAATAAGACATGGTTTTCAGGCAGCGAAATGACATCCAAATTTGCGTCATGTTTTAGATAGATTTTTGTTCGAGTTCCAAATCAAATATAGCAGCACAAGAAAACATTAAGCTTCATAAAGATTTTTAATGTTTTTTGAAACAATAAGACCTTTTCACTTCTGTTCAGATAGCAAAAAAGACTTCAGACAATTTGCCAAAGAATAATTTACGCTAATGGGGCAATATGTCAGTTATAAATGACGAATCCCTAAAACAAAGGTCAAATGTAAGATCATCTCAGTAAAATTATTTTACTCCTAAATATAAGTAAAATATACAGTCAATAATTTTTTAAGCTGTTAATTCACAGTTACTCCTATAGAGGGTTAAATTTGCTAATCAATATAACATGAGAACTCAAGCTTCACTGACTGCCTAACAATGTGATTATTAAACAATGAGTGTAAATCTAACCCAGGGCCAGAAGTGATTGTTTCTGCCTTTTTAACAAAGTCAGAGGAGGTCTACATATGTGATCACTTGTTTCGGCTTCTTCTTTGCCGAGTTTTAATTCAGACATTCAGTATTCTCTGAGAAGATGTGTAATAGTGCCCGCTACACTGAAAAAAAAAAACACAAAAAACAAAATGATACTACATTTTTAAGGTAAGTAGCTGCAAACAATTTATTTTAGCTAAATAAAGAAATGTTAAAAAGTTAGTAAACTAAGTTTGTTTATTGAAATGTAGCTAAAATAAATGATTTGCAATCCATTACCTTAATAATGAGCAATTTTGATAAATAATTTTTTTCATCATAATGAATAATAGTCAGTGGCGGGAAAATTACACATTCTGTTGTGTCAGTATTGCCATATTTAATATTTTTATTTGAGTAACAATTTTTTTTTATTATTATTGTTTAAACAGTATTTTTTTCTAGCAAGTCTTTTGTCAGTGCTGGGCATGTTAATCATTGGCTTGTTTATTGGCTTCTTTGTAATGACGTCAAAAGACGCTTGTCACTGAATTGGGCTGTTGCTGACCTCGAGCACCGCTCCAGTCGTTAGGAGTTCTGATTTTTCTGTGAGACGGTATAAGATGGGAATGTTGGGGTGAGGGCTCAGGGAACAGAAATTACAGACCATCAGCAGATGGATCAGCACTTCTCAGCCACTTTCCCACAGCCTGTCCTCGTCATTCTGGGATGTCCCTACTGATACTATCAGCTTGCAAATGTTTACTAATAATATCTGAAAGCCATAATAAAATCTCCTGTATTCTGTCATTAGGTACTTTGTTTAGAAAAGAACAGCAACTGAGCACCTGAAACTTTATCCCCATGGCAAGTGCCAAAGCACAAAGTTGATTTGTTATTACTGTGAAGTAAGGATACATCTAATAGATGTGGGACTATTTGAGCTCTATCTCCATGAGCTGATATACGAGCTAATCTAAACAATGAACGCCCTGTAATTGAGAATAATAGCTCATTGTGTACCACCCACCACCACCCAACCAGCAATGTCTGACAATATCATTCAAACAATGAATTAACTTGAATCAAAGATGAATTCAGACCTGAGAATCCCTTACCCCCTTACACCTCTTAAACTGACTAAAAATTTATGTAGACATAAAAATATGTAGCAATTGTTTATGAGAAATTAATATCAAAATTGGTTCAAAATGTGCAGTTGTGCAATGGCATTATTCAGATTCATTGCTGTACGTTGTGATATATATGTCAGCTAGTGACAATGAAAGGGAAAATGTTACAATATACTTAATAAACATGTTTTTAACACACACACACACACACACAGGTTTTCATAATGAGGACATTTCATAGGCGGTTTTCTGTGACCTTAGCCTAAGCCTCACACAAAACATTCTGCATTTTTAGATTTTCCAAAACCTTTATTGTAAATTAATTATAAACTTTTTTTCCTCATGGGGACTAAAGAATGTTACAAGTGACTGGTATTATTCCTTGTGGGGACATTTGGTCCACATAACATTGGGGACACATTCACACACACACACACACACACTCTCTTGTATACTGAATGTGGTTTATGGGACTCTCCATAGGCACAATGATTTTTTATACGGAGCTAATCCAAATTTTTATCCCCTAACCCCTAACATGACCCTCAAAGAAAAGGAAGTTTCAAAGGCAATTGAAAAAATGTGAGTAATTTGCTTTATGTCGTAATAGTCATATCATTAGACATATTAAACACACAAAGAAATCAATGACACAGTTCATTAACAACTGATCTCAAATAATTGTATAGATTTACTAATCCATTTAAAAAAAATATATATATATTCTGCTGTATCAGTATATTTAGTTCATGTGCCACAGATCATGGCTTTTCAGCAAGGTGTGTGTGGGTGGGCGGGTGTTTTGGTTTATATATACTTGTGAGGACTTAAACCCGAATACACAGACTCATGAGGACTCGTGTCATGGTGTGAACCTAAATCGAGGTCCCCATGGGTACAAAAGCTTATAAATCAGACAGAATGAGTTTTTGTTTTTGTTTTTTTTGAGAAAGTAAAGATTTACAAATAAAAATCATTACGACTATGGAGAGTCCCTATAAGGATGGCTGACCCAAAGTGAGTGTGTGTGTGCTGTTTTTTGTGGTTTACAGGAACACTAAAATTAGTTTAATGTGTGTGTCCGTGTGTGTGATTGTTTTATTTTTCCTGCCATGGGCAATACCTGAAATTGTGTATATGGGACTACTGATATAGTGCTGACTTCTGATATTGAGTTTTTAGATACGGTGTAGAAACCTAGCCAGACATTAAGACACTGAGGTTTCAGACTCTCTGACAGCAGATACCTAAAATAAACAGTGGAGATGCATGAGTTGATTGATTTGCAGCTGTTTTGTACACATTGTGGTATTAATTATAATTCAAACGCATTTTCCTTTATTGACCACAGTATTATATTTGTTGAAAGTTGCACTTTTGATTACTTTTGTAAAAGGGTGGGGGTTAGTTGTGGTGGTAGTTTGGGGTTTTGAGGAGTTCACCAGACCAGACTGCATATTTTAGCCTTTTCCTGTATGCATTTATATGAAAAAGCTTGCGTGTTTGGAATTGCATTGCACAGACAACACAAGGCTCTCCGTGATAGGATGTGGGAACCAGGCAAGATACCTTTGCCTATAAGTGCATGTTTGGGTGTCTGTTTGACAGCAGAGGTCCTTGCCTAATGTCAGAGAATCCATACAAATCCAGTGGCCCATCCTTTCCCTGTTTTTTTCACATTGTTTTATTTCTCTTTAGCCACTAAAGGAAACCATTGAAAAGCTGCTTGTGTAGATATCCCAGCTCTCCGCACATGGAACAGTAGGCCCGCTTCCAACATACACAGTGGGCAATCACCACTTAAAGCACAGAGCATTTAAAACAAATTTGACATCAGACCATTATGGATGCACTGAGATTGAAAACGGAGGCTTCTTGGCACTTTTAAATTTACTGTGGTTGTTTTGATGTGAAAAATCCTTCCTTCTGTCTCCTGAAAAACCGTATGTTGGAAAGAGCAGCTGAGGAACTGTCTGCTGTGGCATTTCCCACAGGCACTGTGTTTGCCATAAAGGAAGTGATACTGGCGTGTGAGGAATAAACTTTCATAGCATCTTGATTTCAATGAAATCCATCATATTCCAGCAGATGATCTGTTCCGTCTGTGAATCCCATGGCTTTTAAAAAAATTAACACTGATTTTAAATTTTATTGTTTAATTTTATTTTTATGCAAGTATTGATTATTTGACCATTTTAAGGGTTCAAAGTTTGACTGTTTTACATGGACCTTTTAGACCCCGTAGACATTTTAAGACAACTCTAGGAGCACTGACATCCCTTTCAAAGTAATCATTTGTTTAGTATCTATGCAAGCATCACTTCACTATAAGATTTTTTTAAAGCACATGAAACGATCAGTTGATTGGCTTTAAAGGTGCCATAGAATGCATTGAGAGAATATTTTAAATTGTTCTCTGATATGTACATAGAAGGTATGTAGC
>JAUMHQ010000045.1:1821472-1831999 GCA_032361165.1 Enteromius paludinosus | reverse complement strand
GTCCATGTACTGAACTGTTATTATTCAACCATGCCAAGCTAAATTCAGTTTTCCATTCTATGGCACCTTTAAGAGTTCTGAGTTTTACAAAAATTGTATTTAATTTTTTTTATTCAATTAGCATAAATTATGTCATTGTTGTAAAGTCTTTCTTTGTTAAAGCTGTCACACCTTTCCTGTGATCCACTCCTGTTTTGGTTTTATTGGTTAACATTGGATCATTTGCTGTCTGTTTTCTTCATTTTCTATTAGTTTCACCTGTGTCTTACTTTCCTGTGTTTACTCTTTTTGTACTATAATTAGTTTTGTTGTCATTTCCCAGCTCAGTGATTTGGTTGTGTGCCTGTGGTTTTAGATATTTTGGATAAATAAGAGTTACTGTTTAATGTATTTTTCTAGATATTTATTTTAAAATTGTTTTAAAACTTTTCCTGCAGTCAATAATCTGGACAGTATGTGAGTGTATTTGCTTTTATTTAAACTGAAGAATTAAATGTAATCATGACATTCCAGGGTTTATTGTTGTGTTTTTAATGTACTACAGCAGTAACTATGGTACATTTTAGTAGACATTTTTGTAGAGGTGCAGACTTTTTTTTTTTTTTTACTTTCTTCTTTTTTTGTGGAAATTCTTAGATTTTTAATTTTTTTTTTCTAGAGGAAAACAAAAGGATGTCAAAGAGTTGAAATCTGACATGCTCAACATCCATCCACCCATTTTCCTAACAGCTTTTCCAAAAATCCACGTCAACACATCAAGAACATGCAAACAGGCCTTTTCTCCCGGCCAAGACTCAAACCACAGGCTTGCTTGTAGTGAGACAGCAGAGTTACCTACTGAAACACCACACTGCCTTGCTCAGTGTATTATGTATTATGTTTAAACAAATTCTGTCGGCGCCGATAGCCCTGTGGGTAGTGCATCGATATCCAGCACTGTTGTGCTACTGCTGTCCTGAGCTCAGAACCAATCCCAATCTCTCGCTCGCTTTGCTTCCTTTCAGTTCTGATCTCTCCTATCCTAATACATCCAAAAATGCCCCCACCCAGGCAACATTCTCATAACTTTGGCTAACGTTCTCTAAAGGTTGTGTCAAAGTGATCAAAAACCATTCTTGCATAACATTAGTAGAACGTTTCCTTATCTGCAATGGATAAACATTCTAAAAACGTTAGGATAAAAACATAATCATTGTGTTGTTTGCGGAACGTTTTAAAAAACGTTATAGCTGAGTTCTTACAGTAATAAAACATTCTTAAAACATTAGGCTACCAAACGTTATCATTGAGTTGTAAATGGAACATTCTAAAACGTTTGGATAAAAACCTTATAGCGTTGTTGGTGTAACGTTCTAAAAAATATTTTCAGTAACGTTCTTATAACCAAACAAGAACGTTAATGCAACGTCTAAAAAACAGGACATTTTGAATGTTCTAAGAATGTTCAAACAATAATGTTTTATAGCTTATGGGAATGTTATGGAAACATTTTCATAACTTAAAATAGTTAGCTGGGCACCTCCAAAAATATACTATTTTCAATTCAGTTTTAATACATGAGTGGAAGACAGAAGGTGGGAATCTTTAGGATGATAGTTTTTCTTCCACATTTTTGATATTATGTTTAATAAAACAATTTTAGATTCTGCATTTAGATTCTGCTCTCCCTCATCTCCGAATGCACCCAAACATTACAGTAGTTCTTTGACAAATGTTTAGCGGTGACACCTCCCTCAGTGTAATCGAGAGCCCCTGTGCCAAGCACAATAAAATGTATGACATGGGAACATCACATCTGTCTGGTTCTCCAAAACTGGACAGTCAAGTCTGGGATGGGTGGTCTGAAGTGCACTGAGCCTGAATGTGTTTGTGTGTACGTGTACAACACTGGAAAGTGTGCAGGGGGGGGAAATACATTGAATGTCCTATTTTATCTTTCTCTTCTCTTTCAAAGTCTTGCCCTCTAAAAAAAAAAAAATAATAAAATAAAATAATCACACGTTCAAAGCTGGAAAACAATTTATCCCGTGTCACTTTCCCAAACTACTTGCATTCTCTCCAGCTGACACCCAAAAGAGAATAAAGTGTTTCCAGAACTCAGACAGGCCTATAAAACTCAGATTTAAGCATATATGTTTACTATTATCATATTTTTCTCTTGAGAGCGTTTTTTTTACTTTAAGTAAAACCAAACCATGGACAGGCCTGAATGTTTCTTTTGAAGTTTTAGATTTTCCTCCATGATAATGTTGGCATCAATTATGTTCTCAAAGCCAAGTCCAAACTTAAATGAATTCCAGAGACAACCTCACCATTATGTTATGAAGATACATTTCAAAGTGACTTTTCATTTGTTGCACAGTGACTAGAATAGGTTCTCATATGATGCCTAATTGAATTTTTGTTTAGATTTTTGTGCATATCTTACATACACCAGTTTTCAGCATTACTTACATTACATGGCAGTGATAAGTGGTGGCCTTCTGAAATGAAAAGTTAAAGTCCCTTCCCTTTTTTCAGGGGCCCAAGTACATAAGGGTTTTCTTCTTATTCTTTTTCTTCCCTAATACTGTCTGATCATCAGAGACCACTGAGATACCAAACTCGGTGGGATGGTCTGAAATCCCACCTACTACTACTCAGGTGATGATCACTAGGTGCCTTTTTTTGCAAGCTGACCTATTTGTGCAATCTTAATGGGGTTATGAACTGAGAAATCTAAATTATCTTTTAACATACAGGTCTATGCAGAAATAAAACAATAAACTTTATTGAATGAACTGTATTATTAATTAAGACTTCATCAGTAAAAACATGCTTCTTTGTATTTCCTTGATTTTACAAGGATTTTTCTTTCTTTTTTTTTTTTTCTTTTTTACAAACAAATTGGATGCAGGATTTTTAGAATTTTACTATTGAAACAAAATGAATATGCTGAGCCGAATATATTGCATCTTGACAGTAATGTTGCACCACACAAGTGACAAGTGGTCACTACTGGTTTTATTATGTGGTCACTATTGCTTTTTCTGTTATTACAGATGTATGATATGCATTTACATGTACATGTTTTTGACCTAAATCACAGCAGCGTCCATCTCTATATAATGTACTGTGTTAAACATACAAAATTGTTAACCAGTCATAGTAGTGGACGTTATACGGTCCACCACACCTATTCAAATGGGGCGTTTTGCTGAAGGGGTCAAACCAGGACAGAAAATAGACCTGTGACAGAAAATCTGTGCAGGAGTTCCAAGAGTGCAAGTAATAGGACAGGTTGTAAGTCTGAGAACCAGGACATGTGGGGCCACTGTGGAGTCACAGAAATTACCCTGACCGACCCTGTCTATATTTACTGCAGAAGAAGAGGAAGTAGTCCAGAGAGGGAAATGCTTACAGGAGACCCTGAGACCACTCTTGTGATAAAGCTTTGCTGCATGTGGTGCGTGCCTCATCTAGCAAGAAAAATTGAGAGCAATCAGTTCTCTTTTATTGTTCTGATTTATTGTTGTGATGACCCAAGAATTGTTTGTAACACCTTTCCAGGTTGCTACATGGGCTAAATCTGAAGGAAAAGGAAGGAGGCTCATCCTTTGGCCATCTACAGGAAGCTGCTGCTGACTGTATCCTATGCCTAGCTTGTCTGTGACCCTAGTTGCCTTTTACCCTCCTGAGTTTAACTCTCAAGGTCTCCTAAAGAAGAATCAAGCACCAGCAAAAAGTATGCTTTTCATGCAAGGAACAGCACGGGATTCTGCTTGCTGGTCTTCAACATGGTATGCTGGTTGCTGGCTTGCCAGTGCCCATTATGGGATGCTGGTTTGCTGGTCTCCAACATTGAAATCTGGTTGCTTGTTTGCTGATGCCCAGCAAGGGATTAAGGTTGTTAGTTTGCTGGTCTCCAACATGGGATGCTGGTTGCTGGTTTACTAGTCTTCAACACGGTGTGCTGGTTTGCTGGTTTCCAGTGTATAGTCTTTGTAAAGTTTAGGCTTACAATCAGTGTTTGGTGCTTGTACATCAGTCTCATTCATCTATCATTAAATCTGATTTTAGGCATTACTCATGGGTAAGGTTAGGTTAAGGTGTAAAGAAATGGTCAAGACTAGATTTTTGTAATAAAATGTTGTTGCAGGGTCAACAATATATGTTGGTCTAGGAACACATCAAACTTGACAAAATCAGTACATGCGTCTGGTATACAGGTGTGCTGGTTGACCAGCATGAGCTGTATTTTGAATGCTGGGACCAGCTTGGAATGCTGGTGGATCTTTTGGATGTTGGTATGATTCCAGGAAAACCGCAACAAAACATGTTTGCAACAGCGCAGTCTCACGGCAATTCATACAGATTTTAGGTGCCTAATTTGTACAAATTCGTATGACCTCACTCGAGTTGACAATTTGTATGAATGTGCACCTCTGACCTATACCTAACCCCATCGCTAAAACTATCTGCCACTGGGGTTAGACGAATTGTACAAAATTGTATGAGTGAGGTCGTACAAATTTGTATGAATTACTATAGCAAAAATTGTCCACCTCGTACAAATACATATGAATTGGTTATGAGACTGTGTTATAATAAAATGTACCTCTGCACACTTTTTGTGCAACAACACTTTTTAAGTGCCTTACTGCACGTATTGCATGTTTAATATGTGAACCCTGGCACATTTTTATTACATTGTTATAGGTATGTATTGCGGCGGTTCAGAATTGAAATATACGTGGACTGTTGCTAAAAGTTAATGCTCTATCATGTTGGAAATATTGTGTGCCCTACACCAAATCCAACCCTAAACCTTCCCGATAGTGTTAACAAATGCAAAACTGATATGAAAAGGCATTTGATGATGCAACCGTGCCATTTCAACTTCCAACTATTGGCAAACCATAGTTATGTGGGGTTTGAACCTGTGCTCCTCACCTATTAAGTAAATCTCTGTACTCTGTGAGCTACTGAACAAACCTACTGTCTACGAAAACACATACTGTAGATATGAAGCTGGAAATGTGTGATGCTAACGTTCAAAATCATCAGTTTTCAAATCTCCCAGAAATTATGCTTTAATAATCGAAACTCCGTAAATTTGTGTAAAAAAGGAATAAAAGGTGTCTTAGTTATACTGCCTCTAGCGTTCATTTCTTTTGGAAACTGCAGTGATACAGGATGTAGGCCTGGTACATGTTTATTACACAGCAAAACCCTTAGCTTAGCTTGTGATTTTTAATCAAGTGATAATTATTAAGAAAAGAAGTGGGGGGAAGGTGTAATGTTGCCCTTTACAAATATGTAAATATGTTTTTCTCAAAATTGACTGTTGACTTTCAAACATGTGAGGCTCATAAATTTGCACCAGATTCCAACAAATCATGCATAATTTTGGCCTAAAAATAGCAAAAGATTTGCTCATTGTGACCCATTTTGCCAGCACAGCACACGTCACAAATAAAATCAATCAGACCAGAGCATGATTGAACAATTCCAAACATAATCTCAGAAGAAATTCACAATCTGAGAAGAAATTCATCATCTCCCATGCACAAGGTTAAGCCTCATATTTGTTCAGACATGGTCTCAGAAAAAAAAAAAAAAAAAAAAGAATACAAAGAATTTAAGCATTAATCTCTAGTACATTGGGCAAGGCATTGATAGACACACAACTGGCCTCAAGCACATATGGTACTGATAACCCTGGACTAGAGTATCATGTTTCAGTATAGTAGTTGCTGAACTTAAGCCCTTGAGGCAGGAAGCAAGGTCCTCAACCTGTTGGGTTAGTGCAGGAACTGTAGAAGCTACATCCTGTCTAGTATGCTTTGGCTGAGGATTACTGGTTGAACCACTTAAAAAAAAAACTGTCAACATGCCTCCTTTGCATGAGCTGAGAAGATAAGGCAGTTAATGCAGCCTCCTTGCTACTCATAGCACTACCTCTGTTTGTTTTGTGCTTGACTCAACACTGTCACTGTCACACAGAGAGAGGGTGCTCTACTGCATGTTGAAGGAAGGGGCAACTTGTGGCTTTAGCCATCCAGCTCTTAAAGCATCTGGATCTTCACCATCACACTAGAACAGGCGTAAACAAGTTTGGTCCTGGAGAGCCTCTGTCCTGCAGAGTTTAGCTCCAAGCCTCCAACCCTAATCAAACACACCTGAACAAGCTGATCAATGTCTTCAGGATTACTAAGGCTACATTCAAAAACTTAGGCAGCTTGCTGCCTCGCTGCCTTTGCAGGCTTCTGAGCCAGCTTAACCGTTTAATGACCTACCACTAAATAGAACAAGTTTAGGTGATAAATACATGAATATCTAATTACTATAAAACTTTTTTCTCACTAAAAATAACATCAAAAGTGCAAAAAGTTAATCAGAAATATTAGCACACAGATTGACCACCATACGCAACTTTTGGATACTTTTGGATTGTGGGATATCAAAGCAGTGAAGCATATAGCTATGCTGCCTTCAAAAATCGATCAGATGGAGGTATCTCATGAGACAGGAAGTGGAGCTAACTTTGGATTCGGACATGCCTTGATGCCTTCCTAGTTTGGAATGTCTTCAAAGGCAGCATTTTTCAGTTTTTGGATGCAGCATTAGGCTCCAAGTAGGGGTTGGTTTTTATTTTAAAGTTGGAGCTGAACACCGAACTTGCCTATTCCTGCACTGGAATGCTGTCTTGGTCATTGAGTGAGTCTTTCACTGCTTCGATCTTCACCTGATGTTCAAGCTGATTCAGAGTCCATTCAGCTCAGACAGATTTGCATCATCACAGTTAAAAGAGAGTCTCACACAGTACTGTATCTGTACTGTGCCGGCCCTGTCCAGTAAAAGCCAGAGCTACCAGCAAGCTGATCACCCGCTGTCTTCTCCCAGTTTTAGGCTATCAGAGCGTACTTCCCATATTAACTGAGCAGAGAATTCTGTTTTGTTTTGGAGTGTCTCAAAACAAAGCCCCCTGGGTTTAGAGCTGCTGATGGCACCTGTCTCCTCTTCAGCGCCAGTCAGTAGAGCACTGTATTTGCCTTGATCTCTGGGTTAATTACATTTGGATTACACTCAAAGCAGGATCTTTAACTATGCGTCAACATGCCCGCTATGTCCGGCTGGCTACTACTTTCACCCTCTGTATGCAGTCATCAGCACAATGGCTCTGTGCTTATAATGTTTAAAGTTAAAAAAGTCAAGTTTATTGAAGGAAATGAGTTCATTTCACTCAAACATAATTTTATGGTAAGTATTTAAATATAATTCTATCTAACCCAGGCTCATTGGAAATACGTGCCTCTATGTACATTTCTGCAACCCTGTAATTATAAAGCTTACTGCACGTTTCGCCGCAATTTCAAAGTGAAATTTCCAAAGAGTTGCACTAAAACACAAGTTTGATATGTAACTGTGGCAAGTTTGTAAAAGGTTGGTACAGGTACGAATTGCAGTGTTTTTATAATGCTTCAAATTTAAATATCCAGTGAGTGTCGCTAAAGATTAATGCGATATTATGTTGTAAACACCCCTACACCAAAATGCCTCTAGTGTTCATTTCATAACTGCAGTGAGTTGTACAGTATGTAAAGGCACGTTTTTTCAGTTTTGCAGAAATGTATGTGGAGGCACGTATTTCCAATGAGCCTATGTTGGCATTATCACTAGATACAGATATGGGTGCCTATCCGAATTCAGAATATTAAAATTTTTGGCCATATATGCAACTGCACCAAACTGCATACTTTGCTCTATAAGTAAAAGTGAGTTGTTTTGTTCTTCTATATCCTATCATATACACCATAAAAGCCTGATGTAAAATAGATAGATAGACTTTTTATCCTATTATTTTCATCCAACCCTCACTGTAATGTTTTATCTTATAGTAAGACATTTAAGCAACTATGGTATTTTGGTATAAACTATGGTTACCATGGCATATTTTTAATGATAATAATAATGCTATTATTATGAGTCAAACCTGTTTTGGTACACCCCTCTCAAGGGATTTTTTTTTTCTTACGCAGGAGAGTTCAACTTGCCTTGGGCGGGCTGCGTCTTACCAAGATTACTTATTCTTTAGCTTTGTGTATTCGTATTTGTTTTAGAACAGCAAATGAACAAAAAGTCCGGCAAAGCCTTCTCAGATGTTAAAGCTGGGACCACAGGACCCCTTTCATGTATCCTGCACTTGTTCAAATATCAGAACAAGCTAAAAAAACAAACCTGTCAAAAGCCCTGGACAGTTGCCATGATATACAGTTGAGATAAGTTCCTCTTTCCTCCTGATGTCATAGGCATTCAGCCGGCCTACAGACACATTGTAGGTTAACTTCTCTCCGACCTTGCCAGGGTTTCTTCAACCACACCTATCATTTGCCATGGCACAGATGACACAGGATAAACTCCTGTCTTAGAGGTAATCACTGGAGTTACTTATCAGTGATTGCAGTGATGTACTGTCACCAAACTTTTTGTGTTGCTACTGTATACACAGCTAGGAAGTCACTTAATGTGTGATGTCACCAAAGGTACATCAATAATTATTTAGTAGGTACAGAAAAAAGGGTGTCTCCTATTTAAGAGCTAAAGTAAACAATTTAAAACTGGGATCATTTCCTAGAGAATATTCCATCTTATGCTAGCCTAAATTGTATAAGAACACGCTGTTTATCATTTTGATTGTACCATCATACTATCATATCGCATTAAATTCTTTAATAAGCTAGGTCACAGTTTAATTCTCTTTGTTTTGATTTTTAACTCATATTTTCTCTCACAGAAAAGCTTCTCTAGTTGAATGTTTCTTTTATATCTGATTTGATGATATTGGGTTTCTAAGGTGATAATCTTGATATCACCAAGTCGAGCTTGCACTGTTGTTGCTGGCTAGTTTGACTGCCAGCAGTCAAGTTCACAAATAGTAGTAAAGTCAACAAGAAACTCTGAGTGAAGGGGATATTCGCCTAGAAAAAAAAATTGTGGGATCTTGATGTAAGGGTTGTAGGTGTGATTAAAGCATCGCAGTCTCAGACGTCATGCCCGTGGACCGGCCACACTCTGATTGCTAAAAGACTGCACCTGACTGGCTGACTTCTCCCAGATTTCCAGAAATTACGTTTGTGGCAACATTTAACAGACTGCCAGAAAAAGAAAAAAAAAAACCTTTGCCAACATATGAAAGGATTCCTGAGTTATCTGATTTTATTGGCTGTATGTCTTCTCATATCTACTG
Organism: Enteromius paludinosus; assembly: GCA_032361165.1. Classification (NCBI taxonomy): domain Eukaryota; kingdom Metazoa; phylum Chordata; class Actinopteri; order Cypriniformes; family Cyprinidae; genus Enteromius; species Enteromius paludinosus. The sequence goes on along the minus strand of JAUMHQ010000045.1, from coordinate 1,822,770 downwards.
TATGATGGAAGATCAGGTGAAGTATAACTTTTTTTTTTTTAAGTAAGATGTTGTAATCAGGAATGCTCTCAGCACTCTTGCTTGTGTGACAATAGAGATCTGGGATCACGAGTCTGGGATACGTGATCCTGGTTCCAGGCGCCTTAATCCATGCATGGCTTTTCAGAATGTCAGCAAGCACCAATTCTTTCAGAATAAAACTACATATACTGTAAGAGTTTATTGGATGAATAATGTATGATTTGTAGCTTTTTGCAATAGGCAAAATTATATAGTTTATACTTTCTTATTTAAACATCCTTTAATCTTAATTCTATAAAAAATACACCAACCTGTGAACACATATACAACATATTTACAGTTCTAGTGTGATCGTGTATATATTCATAAGCTTCATGCATTTATCTGTGTTTGGTGTGGACAGAGACAGAATGCAGAAGTTTATGGTTCGTCATTGGAAAGTGAAAAAGTCTTGCTATTTTAGATGCCAAAAGGCCTCACATTGAAAGCAGATGAGAGTAGACAGCTGGGGAGGATTGAACTACAGTATATGCAGTCAAGATGGACAGTTCTCACTTTCTGTTGTGGGCTATCTGTCTACAAGATCAAAGGTGGTTATCATGATTTATGCTTGTGTTTTGTTGATAATAAACAGAAAATAATTAAAAGTTTGTTACTTGGAACATTTAATATGATAAAGAAATATCCTAGGTACCAGTTACTGAATGTAGCTGCAGCCAGCTGCACAATCTGGCATGGCCATGGTCATCAATCCTGGAAGAGAGGAGGGCAGAACGTGTGAAGACTCACTGTATGAGGTAAAAGACAGAAGTAAAGGTATGAATGTATCAGTATTTCTCAAACTTTCACATCTTGTCCATCACAAATAAAAAGGTCAATAAACCCTGTGTAACACTCTTCATAGTGGTTTGCACCCACCTCTCTACAGGTCACTGAGCTCTCAGGCCAATTCTGACAATATTCTGATGCCAAACATTAATCCCCAAGTCAGTGAGGCAACCAGATGTCATTAAAGTGCCCCTATTATGGTAATGAAGGGTTCATATTTTAGCTTTGGGAGTCCCCAACAACAGGTTGGTATGCATGCTAAAAAAGCTAGTGGGACGATGGATAATATCTGTCTAACTAAATGGGTAATGCAGAGGTGGATACGGGTAAGGTTAGGGACAGGTTTGGGGGTATGGGTAGGTTTAAGGGTGGGTTAACCCCCTGGGGTCTGAGGGGATTTTGGGGCCCATGAGATGTTTGGACATGCTCTGATATTTGTGCTTTTTTCA
>JAUMHQ010000045.1:1808668-1820735 GCA_032361165.1 Enteromius paludinosus | reverse complement strand
CCTGTATTTTTCTTGTAATCAGCACAAACTGCTCTACAATAATATGTGACCAAAATTAATTTACATGTTTGCATGTTAAAAAGGATGGGTCAACAGTGTAATTATGATTGTAAGTACAAACATTCCCTCCAGATGTAGTTACAACCGGCAGAACAACCCAAACTGTCATTAAACGTCTCACATGATGAGTGGCAAAGATGAGGAAGAGACCAAGTGCACTTTAATTTAGTGCATCATCTTTAATTAGATTTCATCTCTTCACAAGACATTTTCCCAAAGATAATCAGTATTGCTCAGGTGTGTTGTATGAAGTGATTTTACTCTCTTTTTCTCGACAGAAGAGTGCTCCAGGGTCTCTGACCACATAAACACCCTTTCACTAGATGTGGAACAGATTGAGTAAGCTGACACCATTCAAGCGTTTTTTTTTCCTGAAAGTCAGTTTGAATTTGTGTGCCAGTTCCTTGGGTTAGTTTTCACCGACATACAAGCAATTCTTTGCTGCAATTTGTCAAATTTAGTTTTCTCTTGAAGCCACTTCCAGGCAGGTCAATTGAAGTTCAGTATGCCTCAAACTACCTGTTAATATTATTTATGGTGGAAACAGGAACGTCAAGGTCTCAAGAGATGGAGTTCTGGCCTTGAGATAGCGTGGCTACATCCTTGTGGCTGATCTCCTCAGACATTTCCATGGATTTTGTTCTCTATGCTTATAGTGGTACATCAAAATCATTTTCTCTTTCGGTATGATTCAGTGACATGTTATGTTATGCAGGCAAGAAGTGAGTTCATTTCCAATGTAAAGGTTCTAAGGGGCGCCAGATTCTTGTTTTGCTCGCCCAGTCCCTCTGGATCCAGGCCCTGTTTTACATTCTCATTTGAAACAGTAAAAATGTCATATTGGCAAAGCAGATCTGGTTAATGTCCAGTGCGTATTTGTGTTTCTACTCTAAACATAAAACACACTGGATCACAAAATCTAATCACAGCTGTTGAAGTTAGAATAAATAAATAAATAAATAAATAAATAAATAAATAATGTAGTAAAATGTAAAAATTACTCACATGTAAATATTAGATTCACTGTGCAAGTGTAGACCGCTTCATTGATTATAACACGTAAGACGAAGAGTGATTTCTATTTATAATTCATTCATAATTTAAATACAGTAAAATGTTTTTAAATCTGCTATGTGGATCTATGCAGTGTTAATTCTGACAGCAAATTTAGTTTTAGGTTTTAGTCATAGTTGTCATCTGAACTGTTTTAGTCGTAGTTTTATTTGACTAAATAGACTTCTACTTCTACTAGTTGCAGTGTAATGCATTTCACTCAAATTTCCAAGCTCATTATGTGTTTCTGAAGATACTGATTTACTGTGTCATAATGTCTTTACCTCAAAATAAAATAAAAAACACTTCTCATAAAGAAACACGAATACCTTCCTCTTTTAAAAGAAATAGCAATCGTTGTTTACACTTTATTTCGATAGTCCATTTAGACATTCTACTAACTACAAGTAACTTTGTAACTACATGTCAACTACATGTCAACCAATTCTCATTAATTAGCAGCTACAAGTCTACTAACTCTCAGAGTAGACTGTTGGGTAGGTTTAGGGTTAGTAGAATAAGTTTACATGTACAAGTTTCTGATAGTCAGTATGTAGTGTGTTGTGGACTCTTCAAAATAAAGTGTTACAAGATATTAATCAGACAGTCTACTAATACTCTAATGACTGCTAGTTGACATGGAGTTGTACAGTTACTTACTGTTAGTAAAATGTCTAAAGTGGACTATTGAAATAAAATGTTACCCAGTGTTTATGTATCATAAAAACTTGCATACAACATCTTTCATTCTTTCAAGCAGAATTATTAATTTATATAAATTACATTTACATACATGCTTATTAGGACTATAAAGTGATTCAGTCAAGAAAAGTGAGTCATTTTCTCTTTCTTTTGTTCATTTTGACTGGATCTCTTCCCAATAGTCCCTCCCTAACCTTGTTATTTCATTATTGGTAAAACTCTCAGGAAATTGTCATCATTGTTTTGTCATTCAGGAAAGAGATTTTGCTGAACGAAAATGGACACTAAACTTGCCACATATATGCTACAAAGTATAGGAAGTAACTGCAAGTACCATTCATTCACTCGGAAATGATAACCATAGCCATGGACAGGATAAAAATGTTGCGATTGCAATGCAATTTCCTCTAAAGCAAGGGTGTCAAACTAAGCTAATGGAGAGCTATAGTTCTACAAAGCTTCAGTCCTTCTCCAGTACACCTGCCACAAATAATTGTGAGAAGCTTGATTAGCTCCTTCAGGTGTGTTTGGTTAGGACTGAAGTTAAACTCTGCAGGACCTTGGCCCTCCAGGAACAGTTTGAAAGCATTTTTTGGGTTTGTGGCTTACGAAACTCAGCCATGAACATGACACTGTTTGGATAAAAATCATGGCAAAAACGGCTGAAGTTAGAGAAATGTGGCATCGTTTATTTGCAGGAACCACTTGATTTTTTACGATAACGATATAAAAAAATATATTTAACTTAAGTTTGCCATAAGCTTTTTGTGGGTAACATTAGTCACACATACACACCTTTCCGAGCTAGATAGGCAAGCATCCCTAAAAGCGCTCTTCAACCATTTCTGTGTTAGTTATCTGTAATATAACCTGAAGTACTTCTGTGATTTATCAGGCATAGCTGCGTTTACTGTGTCCCATATCACACAGGTATGAATCATCGCTCCATACCCACCCAACTCAGAGATTTTCATCAGATTGGCAGCGTCACAAAGGAGCTTTTGTTTTGTTTCTAATTGACCGATTGGCAGGGGTGCTATTACTTCCTATTGCACACAGGTAGAATGCTTTCACACAGCATACCGTAGAGAGTTCAGGGAAAATAGAGTGCTGGTGCTTGACCTTTCCGGGGATTCTTGTAGCATATCAGCTTCCTTAAAATCCAAACCAAAGCTCAGTAATCGTAACAAAATAAGACAAACCAACAAATAAACCGCTAGGGGCGGAACGGTACAACCCCGCTGAGATTTGCTCCAAATTAAGTACTGAACATCAAGCAATTGAGCAATGGATTATGGATTTTGTTTTGTGAATTATTAGGGTGTTGTCTCACTTTAAAAACAGGGCAAGTCATTAAGAGAATGAATGGACTGAGGGATGAACTAAAAACCCTCAATAAAAATAAATTGTATTTATTTAAGTGTTTTTGATTACCCTTTCTTTGGTAATCAACATAATTAATTGTTTCTGCAAGCAGTCACATAACATCCACTGTGAAGAACAAAGTAACACCCTAAATAGACTTTTTCAACATTCAAGCAACTTTATGACTTCAGTCTTGAAATCATTAAAAACACCCTAACATTTTTTCCACACATGCTTCTTTAAAGTTCCATCATATGTTTTACCTACTAACAGAAAAAAAACTTAAAAACCTACATCCTCAAAATAAAGTCACTTTATTAGTTTATTTTATTAATTGCTATTACCAGAATAAAAGACTTTAAATAACATTAAGTAAAATAACTGGGAGTAATTATATTTATATTTATGTAATGCATAAATCTTTGAGTTAACTTCAAGTTAACTTAAAGGACATTTGGTATATATCAAGTATGATAAATTAATACCTAAATCAGAAACTATTAAAGTCAAAATATAATATATTAATAAATTAGCTACAATTTAATGTTTACTCAGCTCAGTTCAACCCACCTTATTTTGAAACCCGGAAGTAAACTTACTGCACAGTCAAGTATACTTTAATAAACTAAAAACGTGGGCTAATTTACATATATTGGGAAGTTTTAAAATAATGCAAATATACTAGCACACTTGCTGTTGGCAGTTGAAACCTTTATTTAACCAGTTTTAACCTACTCTTGTCACTGTAAAAAGTTTATTTACACTAGGTTAGTCCTTAAAAAAGGTTAATTAATGTGATATGGTATTTACTAAGCTGAAATGACAGTAGGGCATCCAACACCACTACGAAAGCCTACTGGCCAATTTCAAAATAATTGCTAAATTCTCCTAACTGTGTCAAGCAGGGACTTAACCAAGCCTTTGCTTTCCAGATACCAGCAGCCTTTGTGGCCATAAGCTGGCGCGACACCTTGCATTCACAATGACACCCAGAGAGATGGTACTGCCAGGGGAGAACCTATTCATCTGATTTGTAAGTATTTCAGCTTAGCCACATTAAGATGATTTGGGTACTTTACACTGCAGCTCTGCCATTTGTGTCTAAAGCGGCTCTAATTTGTACTGTGCCACCTGCCGCGAGCTTTCCCCACACCACAAAAAAAAAAAAAGAAATCACTTCATTATGTCATGCCTACATTTTGACATCACTGGGATTTTGCTACATAATGTAAAAAAAATATCTTAGAAGCCTTAAAAAGAGCCCACCCTAATGCTAATGTGCACATGTTTGTACAGAACCAGATATGCTGTTTTCAGTCTGCTGAGAATTTTGGCTGAGACTGATTAGAGAAAGAAGAGGGACCAGATCTGGGGTTTATTTTCGATTCCAAGGCACATAGTTGACCACGACATGAAAAATGAGGAGTACGACTGGGTTAAGTTATGAAATTACATGAGACGGTAGACTGTGGTTTAAATACTGTCCAGACACCCCACAGTTTTAAAAGAACAAAATAGCAGCGGTTTCGATTTTCTGTATGACACTTATTTTGTGTCAGGCACATCAGCATGCATGTCTGGCTGCATATTAGTGTTAAATAGGAAACGATGCTTTTCTATAGTTTATTGCACTCACACAAGGCTAGTGTTACTTTTAAGGTGCCAGTTCAGACTGATTCTGTTCCTCCAACGATCCAACCCGATCTCATGGCATTTCGTACATATTTTACGTGGTGGCTAATTTGTACAACCTCACTCGTACGAATTCATACGATTTCTTCTAAATTTTACTTATTTTACAAGTTGCCAATTCTATCAGTTTGTACGAATGACCTAAACCTTGTCTATTTTAGACAAATCCTACGAGAGAGGTCGTACGAATTAGTGCGAATTTGGGACTTCATACGAATCGGTCGTGAGACTGTGTTGGTTCCTCTGATCTCATGCCATGGCTAAGCTTCTCCTTTGTCAACACTGTTACAGTACCTCAGTGTCGTAACAAATCACTATCTATGACCTGCTGACAATGTCCAGGTCCGTCATTCCCCACCACCCCTCCATCTGCCCAATCTTCTATCTCCAGCAAATTCTTAACACAGTCACCAGCGAGCCAATGACAAGCTGGTCACACAAGTATTATGTTTTATGTTTCTCCATTACTGTCTACTGTTTCACATGGAGATTGGGAGCATCGAGGCAAACTGAAGCTCACCAAATAATGGGCCCATTGATTTCCCAGAGGAACAGTTTTAGCTAAGGGAGAGTTTTGCACTGGGCCAGACTCAAAGGGGGCTATTACCTTCTTCTCCAGGGCTGTGATCCATGACTGGAGAGTCTTAGCACAAGGGGAGTGAGGGGAACTGTCCTGGCACCAATTCACCCAAACCCAGGTACCTCTCTGCCATGTATACTCGTAGGCAAAGACTTTTGTTCAGCTTCTTTTAAATGTTTGATGAGGTGTCTGCAGGGTATTTCTTGTGTTTTTTTTTTCTTCTGTTACTTAACAATGGTGTTGTTAATGGATCAGCTTATGTTTTGCCTTTTTACATTTTGAACCAAGAAAGGTGATGTGGTATGTAACAAAATAAAGGTCCAGGTACTGTGGAGACAATTTAGATTCTGCAAATAGTTCTACAAGACAATAGTTTCATTATTCAGCTCAGGTCTGTTCTGTGTTTGTTCAGTTCAGATCAATAACAGTGTGAAGCTCATCACTTTACAGTGGGTTTTATTCAACTATGTGTAGCTCTGCAAAAGGCAGCAATGTTGTTATTCAGCTTAAGTCAGTTCAGTGTTGATTCATTTCAGTTCAATACCAGTGTTGATGTAGAAACTTTTGTGATTCAGCAGCTCTTCAAAAGAGAACGTGCCATCATCCAATTTGATTCGGTTCTAGCTTTATGCTCATTCGATGATGTCACACAGTGCAGTTATATCTATAAACTTATGAAATATATGTCTTTCAGACCCCAAATAAGCAAGGACCCAAACTCCATCAGTCAACAGAAGAAAAAAGCCTTTTGGAAAAACCAGGCTCTGTCATGGGACCAGTTCTTCTCTGGCCTGACCATAAATGATTATTCTTTTACAGTTTAGCAATAATGACTATAAATATCTCCACTTATAAAATCAAAAACTTCAGAAATACAGTTTTTGATTTACAACCTCTGACAGCATCTTATGATTCAACGTTAATTATTGCCTTCAATAATAACTGTAGTGCTTTACAGCTGTGGGACAGAAAGAGCTAAATAAACTTATCACTGCATCTAATCCAGTAGCAGGTTTTTTGAATCCCATTCCTACTCAATTGCTTGAAAGAGTTGTTACCTATAGCAGAAGAGCCTCTTCTCAATTTTATTAACTCTCTAGATCACATTCGAAGACCTTTAAGCTGGCAGTGATTAAGTCCTTCATTAAGCAACTGCAACTAGATCCTAGTGAACTGGCAAATTACAGACCCATTTCCCCCTTTTATGTCTAAAAATCTGCACAATTGTGCTCTTTCTTGAAAATTATTAAATCTTTAAAAGACGTCATTCTGTCATAAGGCCACATCATAGCACAGAAAGAACACTTTGTAAAATTATAAATGACTTGCTTTTAGCATTGGACCAAGGGTGGATCTCACTACTAGTTTTATTTGATCTTAGTGCTGCATTCAACACTTTTAAATTGTTTATTTAAAAAGGAAATTATTGTTTATTATAAATATTGTAAGTTAATGTCAGTCAAGTATGGTGTGCCACAAGGACCTATTTTAGGTCCGCTGCTATTTTCAATATTATGTAACATAACAGAATGTGCTTAAGATTTACATAATTTGGATAACCAGTAGATTTGTCTATTAAGTTCAGACAAAACAGAGATATTACTTATTGGACCAAAACCTGCACACAGAAGCACTAACATTGATTTAGCAATGACATTTAAACTTTTCGAGAGTACTGTTTCTTATAAATTATAACCCTAATTCCTCTTTAGCTGAAAAAAAAAAAAAAAATACTATTCATTTTTGCTGAACAATTCCTTTAAGAACATTTTTCACATGGCAAAGGTTATTTAACAATTCTGTCAGTTTAGTCTGACAATTTAAAAACAATATATATTGTGGTCACTCAATCTTCTGTTCCCATTCTGCACTTGGTAAAATCAGGTTAGCGATTCTGCAGTATAGTGGTCTATTACAGTTTTATAGGAATCTTTTCAGACGTTGTCTTTCTGTTGACAAATTTTTCTCCAAGGGGTCTGTGTGGTGTGATGCATGTTTGAATCAAATATCATAATTTTCCAAATTTGGTGTAAAAAAATTAATTGGTCACACTATTTTGATAAACAGTATACTAAACCTAAACATTATACTAAAATTATATACATTTAAACCAGCAGTCATTAGAGTATTAGTAGACTGTCTGCTTAATATCTTCTAACACTTTATTTTAATTGGGTCCACAACATACTACATACTGACTATAAGAAACTTTACAAGTATGTGTATATTCCACTAACCCTAAACCAACCCTAACAGTCTACTCAGAGTTAGTAGACTTGTATTTGCAAATGAATGAGAATTAGTTGACATGTAGCTGACAAAGTTACATTTAGTAAGTAGAATGTCTAAAGTGGACTATCAAAATAGTGTAACCACAAAATCTTTATTGTTAAGCTTTTTCTACACAGCAGGTGTGAAAAGTCTTGAGCTTTGTTAATAAAAAGAGGATTGGGTTTGTTGCATCACAAATGCTCGCTTGCAGTGTAAATGCGGTGTAAGGATAATGTTGTTTGTGTCATTTTCATGAAGTGACTGTAGCAGCTAGTTAGTGTGCATGTGTGAAGCTTGGGAAGTTGGAAGATGTACAACACACTGCAGCTGGCACTGAACCAAAATGCACCTGCACACTGAGTTTAGTGTACAGGCATGTAGCGCTGCTTTCCTGCTCTCTCTAAATCTCTCTGCTCCACTCTCTCTTTCTCTCCTTCTCACACTCTTTTTTTTCCACCTCTTTCACACCCTTGTTCGCACTTTTACTCCGAAGTATCACTCCCTCACCCCTTGTCTAGACTTGCTGCACCTGTAGTACATTAATCTGCAATAGTCCTTGGCTGGAAAACAACTCCTTAACATGACAGCATGGACCAGCGACTTCACCACACCTTACCTTCTCCCTGCAGAGAGAAAAAGAGCTAGAGAGCTTGACCAAGCTTGACTTCTATTCATCAATGTTTCACAAATTCAAAATGCACTGGAGGTAATACTGATCAACTCATCTGAAAAGACCTCTAATAATGCTTAGACCTAGTGCCAGTCAATCTGAATTTGCAATTAAAAAGCTATAATTAAGTTTTCACGGTAAGCAACATGACATAAACCAGCACTGACCTTGCCTTTTATGTAGGGTGGTTCTTATCTGGTTTTACTTGCTATAGGATCCAGAATTTGCTGGAATTTTTCACAGTTTTCGAGGTTGAGGGATATGTCATGCAACATGCACATTTGGCTGCATTTCAATCAGTGACAAATTCATTTTGTGACAAATATTACATAACTTGTCACGAACAAGAAAAGTCACTACAAGTGAGGTTTTCCCCTTTTCCAGCTGTCTGCTACCCTTTCAGAACAGATAGACCTCTACACTGTCAAGAACCACCACTGTAGACTACATCTGCTTTAGCAGGTGTGTCCTGTAGGTTCTTCGGCTGCACTCAAACACCTTTGTGTTCTTGAGCTTTCTGGAGCTTTGCCACGTTCTCAGCATCTCCTATCATGCATTCTGACAGAACTGGCCGTGCTCGCCTGCCTGCTTGTTTACGTCTGTGTTAAATATATTTAAACGCAGCAGCACCTTCACTGTGTTTCTGTGAGGCCGCAACATTCCCATATTTACTCCCAGGGCAGGGACTCATTTACAAGGACCCTATTTACTATGTACATTTATTGGGCTTGAAGAATGTTGATTATGGGACATGCTCAGTTTAATCTAGTTGTTATTAACAGCTGCTTTTTGCTTTGAAATTATATGAAAGAATCCCTTGGGAAAATCATGGAAAGATTTCCAAAGTGTTGTGGCTCTGAGTCAGGCGGCATGTGTAGCTGGAATCAATCATGCTTTCTTTTTTTTTACTACATAATATCCCAGCTGAAAAGACTATGACGGCTGGTCACCAGCAAATGTTGTACAGAACATCACTGCTGAAAACACTTGCTTAGACTAACATGGATTTCCACGTATGTCAAGGCTGGTTTATGGTCTCTAGTTTTCGTAGCATTCACAACCCTTTATACTTCTGTAATGTTATGTAAAAAAGCATCTGTTAAATTACTTCAAATTACTTAGTGTATTTATAATTCTTTTGTCTTAATACCTAAACTTTGCACTTTATCTTTTTTGCCTATGTATCAAGTGGCCTTCTTAAGAGAGAAACATTGCAGTAATCTTGCGTGCATTGAAAAAAAAAAAAAGAATTAAAAAAAAAAGAATTGTAACAGGTGCATATAGGGCTAGTTAGCATTTTATCTTAGCATGTCAAAGCATGGCCCTTTTTTCTGAAATTAGTACCATGTTTTTGATACGAACCCACTATATCCAGGATCCAGAGGGGCTCTTTAGAAGAGTTTTTTCTATCACTTTCTTCCAAAAAACAGTCAGCAGTCTTAAAAAATGCATGTTAGATCAGACTTGTTCTTAATGACCTTCATTCATTTTAGACTTTTAAGATTTTCTACATTAAATTAAAATAAATAAATAAAAACTATGAATAAGCGGTTTTAACTTACGGTATATTAGAAAATTACTATATATATGGTGGTTTTACATGCAATGTTCTTCAAAATCAGAAAAAAATAGCATGATATTTGATATATTTCCTCTGTAAATTTCTGTGAACATCTGTATACTAAATGCACATGGGATTCATCCAAGATACTTTTGGTGCATCTGTTGACTTAATCTTATGTGTGGGTTAGTTTTATTTGAAAAACAGAAGCATGTTGAATGGACTCTGGAGTGAATCTAAAGTAATAAATAATGTAACCTGCAGCCAAAGAAAAACACACAAAACACATTATTCACCCCCGTTTGTATCTGCAAAGTGTCCATTCAACATTTTAAAAACGTCTGAAGACTTTTTTGGGGTGTAAGTGGAATAATCGATTCTGCATTACCACCTTGATTGTGCGTAGTTTCAATAATTCAATTGTTTCTTAATAATAGTATTAATACAGTAATAGTATTCTTTACTGTAATAAAGAATGTCGATTAGCATTATAAATGTACCTGGCTTATAAAAAAGAAGGCTTGACATTCACATTCAGGCTACCTATATTTTGTGACCCTAAGCTCATTAGCCAGAGAGAAAAGTGAACTTTAGAGAGGGGCATTTTGCTAAAAATATGCAACATAACATATTCATTATACATTTTACTGGCATGGCATGCACTTCACCTGATATAGCCAAAATAATCGATATTGCATCGAATTGAATCACATTGTTAATCAAATCGAATCACAAGCTTGTGAATGAGAGTCGAATCATGAAATGTGTCCCGAAACCCAGCCCTGAGCAATCCAATACTGTAATGCATTACATAAGTTAATCTTTCCCCAAACCCTGCCCGTGGCTCCTGGCAGTTAAAGCACTGTTATGTCTGAAAGGTTGAAAAGTTGTGAGTTGTGAAAATTACAAGATCTACGACCTTTATACAGTGCGTGCCATTGTAAAGACTGTAAGTCTGTCCCTCAGCGTTGTTTTCATCTGCGTTAAATTCAATATGTCGTCGAAACCTAATTAACGTTTATTAGTTCCATTTCTAGCCATTACAATTTCTTAGATGCATGCTTTTTGCTACAGACCAGACATGCCATCATGTTCCCACAGTCATAGCCCTGTAACTGACACTTTCACACATTGGGACCTGAGTTTGGGTGGTTTGGGACCCATGCCAGTGCCTTCATTTTAGCAAATTCAAGGGATTAACAAGTTTCTCCTGATCTGAAGCAAAAATGTACCTTCCTCCAGTCCATAATGGTTGTTGATGCTGAAGGACCTTTATTTGTTGAGGGCTTGGAACTTGCCCAGAGAGTGATTTTCTGTTTCACAAGACCTCCTGATACTCTGAGGATTAAGTGTAGTTAGTAAACACTGCGGACAAAACTAGAATGGGTGGGAAAAACTGAAGAAGAGCAGCTCACAATTGTGGATCATCCCAAACATTTGACTGGTCTCATTTCACAGGTTGACTTTTTAGCGAGCTTATGCATTTGCCAGATGGTAAAGCCTCACTTTAATGAAAAATGAATCACATGCTCAGAGACAAAATAGAAATGTATACAATATATGGAGGTAAAGCATCCTTCTAATTTGAAAACTGCTTTGTCCAAGTGATCCTGTTTAGTATCTCTTAACTCAAGAGCATGTTTAACAAAAAAAAGAAATCTGTTGCACATACAGTATAAACCAGACAAAACAGTTTTATGGTAATGTAATGTATAGGAGTTTAATGTGTGCAAATGACTATTGAATAAAAGGTCAAATATCACGAACAGTAGATAGACTAAAGCTAGATATAATAGTAATATACTAATATATTAATAGCTGATATATTGCCATTGTATTTATAATGCTAATATACAAATTTCTCAACAAATAAATGCATTTACTATCACAGCCATGTCCACTCCAGACTCTCCTGGTCCAAGTGCTCTCCTGCTGTAATCAGTAACGGTGCAGCACAGTGATGAGACGATGCAGCAGCATTTACTCAAGAAGACAATCCAGAAGGTTAAGGTAAATGTGACAAATTTGTGGAACATAGAATATCTATCTATCTATCTATCTATCTATCTATCTATCTATCTATCTATCTATCTATCTATCTATCTATCTATCT
>JAUMHQ010000045.1:1792940-1808595 GCA_032361165.1 Enteromius paludinosus | reverse complement strand
TCTATCTATCTATCTATCTATCTATCTATCTATCTATCTATCTATCTATCTATCTATCTATCTATCTATCTATACATACACACACACACACACACAAAGGATAATGAGCTAAACTAGAAACAGGTGAATAACATAATCTGTATTCAAGGTGACCAACGAAAACATACTCAGACACCAAGGCAACAGGAATTAAACACAGAAAACATTGCTGTATTTCATTTATCTCAGATGTCTGATGTTAACAAAGTTAACAATACCAAACCATAAAAACACATCATGTACACAAACAGAGGTTGGATAGTACTTTGTGCCCAAATGATTTATTAAGACACAGACATAGAAGTGTTAATAAACACTAATAAACTGTGCAGCCATATTGGATTCTGAAGTCAGGGTTTTTGGGTTTCTTCCAAGTTTCTGAGTCAGAAATCAGTTACAGTTTCCTACTTTGGAACTTTCAAGTACAAGTGAAATGAACCACAAGAACAGGTGGACAATGTATAAATATGAATAAATATCAAAATAAGGGTCTTACAATAGAAGTAACTGAACCAGACATGACAGTTGTTCATTCTTGATCCTATTATTTACCTAAGAATATCAAATGAAAGGGGTCATGTGATGTTGCTAAAAAGAACATTATTTTATCTATTTGGTGTAATGCATTTTCCACATACTGTGCATTATTGTTTCTCCTCTAAGCCCTGCCTTCCTGAAACGGGTCGATTTGTACAAAAGCTCAGCAGAGTTTTCTCTGATTGGCCAGTTATCCAGTGCGTGGTGATTGGCCAAATGCTGTCAAGTCCTGTCATGATGACACAAAAACAATAAAAGCCATTACAAATTATAATTACTGATAATAATGACTCAATACACGTCGCGTTGCATTGCGCCTCAAACATAACATCATGTCAAGCACTACCCTTAACTACTCAAAACTTGTGATTGAATAGTAAGCAGGTTCTTTTAATAAGAGAATGTAACTTACTAAAAGGTAGTGAGTCAGAAGTGCCAGACCTTTCTTGCAGAGGTAGAAGTGCTCCACTTTCTAGTCTCTGTGCACAGCCAGCATAGGCTTCTCTCCAGGTTCAGGAAATAGTCCTCTGTGAATGCACTGAACACACTCTAATAGTTGTGTTGATCTGTTCTGGAACAGTGTTGTGAATACAACTTGACCACTGATATCTAGTTATTTCCTCTTTTGGAAGCAGAAACAAAGTTTCACAATCAAACACAGCGTCTCCAGAACATGGCGCTGGCAGCAACACTACAACGGAAATGGCTCCGCCTTATTTCTTTGCATTGAGCATTGTTATGAAAATAAACTTATGCACTCTTAGCTTTTAACACTCCAAAGAGAAAGGAAAACTTGAAATCGCATAATTTGACCCCTTTAATAAATAAAGCATGGGCACAATTTAACAAAAATGGATGGATTAATGAAGCCTCTTCATGCGTTAGCCAAAACAAATGAACTAAAAAAAAAAAACTTGTTTTAGTATTTTTAACTAAAACCATATTAGGCTAACTAAACATTGCTATTTATCCTGAAAAATAATTATCCTCGTGTTTTTCCTAATTATCCCAATTATCCTAATGTTTCTTTTTATGTGGCATTTGCATTATCTTGCATAACTAGGATCATAACCATTTATATTATCAATAATCATCTAAGATAAGTCCAGTCACAATTCTACTGTATGTGGTGCCAAATTTTCCTTTGCAGCACATAGGCGGTGATTTTGTGAACGAGACAGAATTTAACCAACAAATAACTGAACTCCAGCTAGATTGACCCTCCTCAGTCCATAATGGCTTGGAACTTGCCCATCAAGTGTTTTTCTGTTTCACAAGACCTCCTGATACTCTGAGGATTAAGTGTAGTTAGTAAACACTGCAGACAAAACTAGAATGGGTGGGATACTGGCTAAGGAAGAGCTGCTCGCATTTGTGGATGGGATTATGGCCAGCTCGGCTCATCCCAAACATTTGCCCGGTCTCATTTCACAAGCTGACCTCACACGTTCTCGCAGATCTCATGCATTTGCACCAGCGAGTGCGCCAAAGACACGAAGAGGCATTGTTATGCGTCTGTTCAGGCAGTGCTGCTGTATTCATTTATTCTGAAGTTCTGAAACTTTCTTTATAAATTTATTTTCAGATAATTGAGATTTACTGGTGTTTTTGTGATGACGTATGAATGTGACCTTAAATGGTAAAAAAATATAGAAAGCATATTTTTATTTGCAGATTTTGGCATTAATTTTGGTAAATAAACCATTTTTATTTTATTATTATTTGTTTTTATTTATTTTTACCAGACAAATCAATTTGACAATTTTATGACAATTTAAAGAGTTTATTGTGAAAACTATTGACCTCTCTCGAGGTCAATAAAAAAAGTTGAACTTTTTTTAAAACACTGCAATTTACTCCGCATTTATATTTATAAATGTTTACATATACAGAATTAATTTATTTACATCCATATTTACTACAACTAACCTCTTACAGAACATGATGCATAACAGATTTAGTGTAAATCAACCAAAATTATTTCTTATTTTATTATTGTATTTATTTATTTATCTTTGGT
The DNA here is from genome assembly GCA_032361165.1 of Enteromius paludinosus. Lineage (NCBI taxonomy): Eukaryota > Metazoa > Chordata > Actinopteri > Cypriniformes > Cyprinidae > Enteromius > Enteromius paludinosus. The sequence goes on along the minus strand of JAUMHQ010000045.1, from coordinate 1,805,999 downwards.
GTGGCTAACATAAAGTACCTGCCATATAGTGTGTCATTTTTAACTCCTAATTTAAGAAAATGTTTAAAAATATATATTTATTAATATTGATTTCTAGCCAGATTCCTGATTGTTGGACTCATGATTAAATAATGTTGCAAAATATACTGTTACAGAAAGTTTTTGTCCATGAGTAATTTTAGTCAAGTATACTTAAAGCAAATCTGAAGATGTACATAAAAAGTAGACCGCAAGTATACTCTCTCTTATTTTAGAATAGCAATAGCACACTTGAATAAACCTCTCTTTTTTTCTGTAGAGTCTGGCTAAATCATTCACCGTATGAGTAGCTTTCATCAGGACTTTCAAAAATAATTCTTCACTCCAGGCTATGACAATTTGTTGTTGATGGCATGGACCCATTTGGGTTTGTGTGTGTGTGTGTGTGCGCGCACAGGTATGTGAGTGTTTGTCCGGCTCACAGCTGTGCTCTACTTCTATGCACAGAATCGGTGTGTCACTCTGTTTGCCATCCCAAATGTCACTCGGGTTCCAGTTGCCTCATTTGAACCAACATTTGAGTAAACAGATGCAAAGAACCCAGAGTGCTTCCTGAACTTTCAGATCAGCCTGTACAATTACCATTTATCATCTTAAATGACACATCACATCATCACTCAGGAGCAAGTAGAGAAATATTAAACCTCATTTGTGAGGTGAGATTTGTTTTAACAAGAAAAGGGCAAATTCTTTCCTCATAGGGTTTACTGGCATCAGATTATGGGCAACAAGATAATCATCGCAGTTGCATTACCTTATGCTATTCTTAGGCTGTCGACCAACTAATAAAAGCTATAGCAATGAAAGTTTTTATTAAACAGGTCCAGTTGTTAACAGATTTTTATCTCCGTCAATATATCACTGAAGTTTCACTCAAAATACTAGTGGACAGAATCCATTCTTGGTAGAATAGACCAGAGGGTGTAGAATGTCCGACCTGATGACGGGGAAGGTACCAGCCCATCCCTGAGCCAGAGGCGCCTGCTCCAGCCACGGTGCCATGAGGCTTAAGCTTTTAATCACTAAGCTTAATCCACTGGACAGCTGGAGAATCTTTACGAGCCAAACTGTGCATGATGTAGCCTGTTAGTGTGCCCTTTATCTTTCTCTGATTCACAGTTATATTAGGGTGGTGGGAAGTAAGCCCATGAGACCGCTGGAATGTGAAATCACAAAAGTCCTATCGGGAATGTGATACCGCTATCATAGTAAAACAAATTATTGCGCTTTATGAGTCTACTGTTTATGAATGCATCTTGCAGCACCAAGCGCATCATGGACACACACACAATAAAGTACATTTTTACTACATTTATATACACTGTAAAATTTGGCAGCTGTGGTTGCTGGAATTCGACTGTAAAAAATACAGTAACAACATTTTAGGTTTTACGGTTTTAAGTTAAATACCATAATTTCATTAACTGATATACTTGTAATATACCAACCTACCAGCACTGAAATCTGTTTTGTAGTTTTGAAATACACTGATAAGCACCAAATGGAGGTGGTGATGAGAAAGTCTCATGATCCCATCACAAGCAACTATTAAATTTGAACATATATACAGTAGATGGTGCTTAGTGTCATTCACTATCATTGTGAGACTCATTAAACTGAAATACGCAATAAACATTAAACAAAATTACATTTAACATAAAACCCTTATAAATCAATCAATTAGTCAATTTTAATTATAAAGTGCTTGTGACTACTTGGCAGTCAATGGGACAGTCACAAACCTCCTGGTTTTCATCCAAAATATCTTAAATTTGTGTTCTGAAGATGAACAAAGCTTTTACAGGTTTGGAATGACACTACCCCCGTGTCAAAGTGATTGATGACAAAATTTTCATTTTGGGGTGGAGTAAACCTTTAACTCCTGGGACAACAACTTACTTCACAAGTGCCAAGGAAAGGGATACATTGTTGGGAAAACAAAGGAAATAATTTCATAAACTTACCCAGGGGCTGAAGGCAACTTCCTCCCAACACAAGTGCCAAATTACCAGTCTTACTGACAAGAAAGGAGGACAATTAAAGTTCTAACATTTAAAGCAGCAAACAACAAAATAAGGCAGAGACTGATCAAATGACTAAAGCAATTAAAACTATAATAGCAGATGAATTCTGGGGTGCTCTTCATGTTGGAATAGCTCCAGTTGAACAATTAGCAGGACGATATTGAAGGAATCTAACTCTGAACTGGTGGACATAGAATGGACATCAGAATGCAAGAAAATTATTTGCATAAGGCTACTGCACCACCAATATTTCCTACTACCTCCACCTTTAGTAATGGAGAAATGCTTCACTCCTATTGTCAAAAGTGAAGTGTGAAGCCAGGTAGTCAGCCTTCAACAACACTGTGTCTTCCACAACTACAAGCAAATCTAAAATATCTACACTGCTACTACGTCATTGCTATAACTCAAAAACTAGTAGCGCACATAGGTTTCGGCATCTGGAAAGGGAAAGCAAATGAGATTTTGGAAGGAACTTGCCCCAGCAGACAAACTCCATTCCTGATCCCTTGCTTTGCTCTGTTTGGGCACTGGTAAAGCAGAAGATCAGTTAGGAATTATAAATCTAGAGAACACTCCACAAGGAGGATTTTATTTCATGGGGTGCTTTTTCCTCTCCTTCAAAGCCCTCGTGCGGTAACCTATGCGGTAGTCCTAGGATTGGACTTTATCTTGTTTTAGTTTAAAAGTATACTAATAGCACACCTGAATAAACTTATTTTTAGTAAAGGTATGTTCCACACACATCTTTCATTCTACAAGGCAGACAAGTATAAATATAGAATATTTTTACGGAACAAGAAAGAGATACCATGATAATTATGCAGGCCAACCCTGTGCTCAAAAAGTCAGCACTTCAGCAGTCAAAAACTGCATATCGGTCTCTGTACCTTCATGTCAAAAACTACAGAGTTGTTTTTAATAAACTCTTTAGATTATCGTCTTAGTCTGTCTTTCACAGAATATCCTACAACCAATCCACCTTAATTTCTGGTCTGGGGTGCAACAGGGATCTGTGTTTGGCCCAATATTCTTGTTCATACAATATTGCTGGGCTAGGTTATAGAGTCTCCCGGCATTTTTTAGCAACTTTGCATGATACACAACACTACCTGTCATTTGAGCCTGGCAACTTCACAATATAAGCTCATATCTCTTTCTGCCTTTCAGACATAACTCCACACAATCTCTGCAACTCATATTTGCCAAAAACGGAGTAAAAAATATTTTTTAGAAATTATACTTGCTCATACTTAATGTCAGCTGATGTAGCTTTGTTCCTTTTATACCAAATTATCCACCCAAGTGTCGTGAGTGTTTTTGAAACACCACGTGATTTTGATCTGGGTGGTCTGTAATCTCATTTTGTGATTGTGGTTCCTCACTATTATGTAAATGGTAACATAAAAATCTGGTAATTGAATAAACATTGAGAAATAGAATGGCTGAGAAGAAAATGTAGGAGCTGTGGGGACTGACCTCTATCTTTTAAATATCTTCTTGTGCCTTAGCCAAGCAAAATACGCCAAGCTCCCTTATTTTTCCTCTGTGTTTCGACATGGGTTCATGAGAGATTTATGGCTGTCATTCTGAGGACCATATTTCCTTTAGCACTCACACTATTTACTGATCCTTGTCTTGTCTAGCTTTTTACATGTGATAGCCACCTGTAGACATGGAAAAAATCATTGCCCTCTCTGTAAAGGTATTCCAGAATGTTACAACACAAATAACAGACAGCTGATTCACCATAGTGGACAGTTTCCACTGTGTTCCACACAAGATTTAACAGGCAACTATCATCATAACAGATACAGATAGTTTAACAGGTACAACTATCATCATAGTTTATTTGAAACATTAGTATTCCGATTCTTCCGAGGCAAAACGATAGATTTGTGAGAGGAATAAACACAGTTGTCATCTCCATCCGCCACCATAAAAACTCATCCTGTGTGCTGCAGTCTGTGCACATGGCCAAATTCAAAATATGTGAAATGCTATTGGCTCTATTATGTCTCGTTGTCTTGTTCTACGGGATGGGAGTATGTTTTTGAATGAAATTTTTGAATGCAAAATTTGGCTTAAATGTCTTCACCCTTTTTCTTTCTGAATTTGACGAAATTTAATTTTATTTCTGCATTTATACAGTATATTATATTTGCCTGCTACGTGTTTTATATCGTTCAGAAGTGGGTAGGTTTAGGGTATTGGTGGGGTTAGGAGCTCCACCGAAAGTAAATTTATATAAAATTATTTATATATATTTTTTTTTAAATGCATGCAAAACCATTCAATTAAGACAAACAACTGAAAACAAGGGAGGACACTGCACATTGAAAAATGACAGTAACCTTGAGCGTCAAAAAAATTCTCATTCCTTCAAGGTTATATACATAACCTGAGACGTTCCTTTTCAGGAACTTGAGCTGCGTCAACGAGATTCTTTGGGTTTGTGTTCATCTCTGTTCATCTAGAACAAGAGAACAGAGTTGCTCATAGCTCGAAGATCGAGTCCATAAAATCAGACAAATGTGTGGGGGGTTGACCACCCAGCAGCATCACAGATATCGACCATAGAGACCCCTGCTAGCAGGGCCTTCGAGGTCGCCACACCGCGTGTCAAGTGCGCTCTGACTCCTAGCCTCGGCGGGAGTCCAGAGGACTCATATGACAGGTTGATGGCATCCACTATCCAACGGCTTAAAGTCTGTTTGGTCGCTGAGAGCCCCTTCTTGGGGGGACCGAAACAAACAAGCAACTGTTCCTGACTTTCTCCACATGGCAGCTCTCACTGGACTCACACAATTTAGCTTCTGCTGACCAGGCTCCCTGAAGGGAGGTGGGTTGAAAGCCTGTAGTACTACTGGCTGAGGTGTGACGATAGTTACCTTAGGGCTGTAACCCGCTCACGGGTACAGGAAGGCTTTGGCAATGCCAGGCGCAAAGTTGAGATGTGTGGGGCCACTAAAAGGGCCTGCAGGTCACCTACTTTCCTCAGAGAACACAATGATAGCAAAAGTGTGGTCTTTATCGTTAGCAAACGATCTGAAATCTCCTCTATGGGCTCAAATGGTGGCCCACAGAGGGCTTCTAACACAACAGCCAGGTCCCAGGAGGGCACCCGGGACTGCACTGGCAGCCTTAACCATAGCACACCACGGAGGAAGCGTATGACCAGGGGTTCTTTACCAACTGTACAGTATGTCCACCGAGAGAGGAGTGGTAGGCCGATATAGCCGCCATGTAAACCTTCAGGGTGGAGTGAGTGACCCCAGCAGCAAACCTAGCCTGCAAGAACTCTAGTACTGTATCTACTGGGCAGTTAACTGGATCTTACTTGCGTTCTTTACATCATGAAGTGAATAATTTCCATTTTAGGCCATACAGCTTTCTCGTGGATGGAGCTCTGGATTGGAGAAGGGTCTCTACCACCTCGGTTGAGAGGCCCATGGCTATGAGTTGCACCCCCTCAGGGGCCACAATCTCAAACTCCACAACTCCGGACGGGGGTGAAATATTGTGCCCCCCGCTTGTGAGAGAAGGTCCCTCCAGACCAGAATTTTCCATGTAGGGCCATCTAGGAGGTTTATCAGGTCTGAGAACCAAACTCTGCCCGGCCAGAACGGTGCTACAAGCAGTAGGCTGACCTCGTCCTGGCACACTCTCGCCAGAACTCCAGGGAGCAGAGTGATCGGGGGAAAGGCGTACAGAGGAAGCCTCGGCCATGTCTGTACCATGGCATCCAGTCCCAGAGGAGCTGGATGAACTAGAGAGTACCAGAGGGGACATTGCGCATTCTCTCGAGATGCGAAGAGGTCCACCTCTGCCCTGTGGTATTTTCTCCAAATCTGCTCCACCACTTCTGGGTGAAGCATCCATTCCCCGGGCCTCGGCCCCTGTCTCGACAGGATGTCTGCTCCTACATTTAGATGCCCGGGAATATAGGTGGCTCTTACTGAGAGGGACCTTTCCCGGGCACACACAAGGATCTGGTGTGCCAGCTTGTACAAAGGGCGCGATCGCAGACCTCCTTGGTGGTTGATGTAACAGAGATGTTGTCGGTGTGCACCAACACATGTTGGTCTCTTACGTCTGTGAAGTGTTTGAAATACTGCTAGCATTTCTAGACAGTAGATGTGCCAAATAAGATGGCGACCTCTCCCAGGCCTTGGGCTGAGCGACCCCTCGTGATCGCTCCCTGACCAGAGAGGGACGCATCCGTCGCTAGCGTTATGCAGCGACCAGGATCACCCAGCACTGGGCCCTCATTCAGTCTTGCGACTGCGGTGAGGATCAACACTACTCAAGCCGGTGTCATACAAACCCGCATCGTGGTCGAGTCCCACACCACGCCTAGATAAGTGGTTCTCTGAACTGGAGAAAGAACACTTTTCTTGGCGTTCAGTTTTAAAAAGTGTTTGAGTACTCAAAATACTGCCAGCATTTCTAGACAGTTGATATGCCAGTAAGATGGCGAGCACTCCACAAACCCCGGGCTCGGGGTCGCCACTCATGATTGCTCCCCAACCAGTGAGGGCGCAGCTGTCGCTAGCATTTTGCGGTGACCAGGATCTCCCAGCACTGGGCCCTGATTTAGGAACGAAGGTTTCCTCCACATATTTAAGGCACGTACAGCTTGGCGTGACACATTGATCATGCAAAGGGGATTTCCCCTCAGGGATATGCCTTTGTTCCTGAGCCACCACTGTAGGGGTCTCATGTACAGCAGGCCAATAGGTATGAGGTTGGACGCAGCTGCCATCAGACCCAGCTGCTTTTGAAACTGCTTGACAGTGAGTGACCGGCCTTTTACTCTTGAGGTTTCATATGAGCCCGCATCGTGGTGGAGTACCACACCACGCCTAGATAAGTGGTTCTCTGAGCTGGAGAAAGTACACTTTTCTTGGTGTTTAGTCTTAACCCCAAACATTTCATGTGAGCGAGGACGACATCTCGATGTCTGCTCGCTTCTTCCGGCAATCGAGCTAGTATTAGCCAGTCGTCGATATAATTTAATATGCGGATGCCCTGGTGTCGCAGTGGAGCCAGCGCTGCATCCACACATTTTGTAAACAAACGGGGTGAGAGTGCAAGGCCGAAGGGTAGAACCCGATACTGGGATGCTTTGCCCCTGAAAGCAAACCTCCATCACCAGAGCCTGCTTTAAACGAACTATCGTATGAATGATGCCCACGAATTGTGGCGGAGCGCATCCAAACTGGATTCTGTATGCGTTTTCTACAGTACGCAGGACCCATCGAGACACATTTGGTAGTACCTTCCACGCTGCCAAATAGTCTACTAAGGGGACCAGTCTCTCGAGACTGGTCTCTAAAAATATTTGAGGGACGATGTTTTGACACAACCCACCCTCGGGTGGAGCTTTGTTTCCCTCCAACCTGAGACTGATGTTCGCGGGAGACGCTCACACCTCATGTACCACTCTTCCCCAGAGGGGCCAGCGTGAGCGACTTGCATCAGGACTACCTATTCCCTGCAAGGCCTCCTTTCTTGGATGAAAAAAAAAAAAAATTGAGATCCTTTCCATTTTTAGAAGGCCCCGCAACAGAGCGCCTGCTGCGCATACTCCCCTGCTGTTTCTGGGGAGGAGCTCTCACTGCGAAGCTCGGTTTCTGCGTGTCTATATAGGCGTAGCTTGAGGAGCTGGTACTCAGATGGGGCTGCTCCCGCCAGCAGCCCCTAGAAAGCGAGGGAGAAACCGCTGAAATGCCGCCGCTTGCTTTCGTACCTTCTGGTGTCTTTCGACTACCGAGTTTATGACTTCGCCAAACAGACAGACCATCAGGCAGATTCAGTCGGTCTCTTTCATATCCAACAGTCAGCCAAAGATGCCTCTCAGCTGCCACCATTGCGGATTTATTTTGCACGCAAATGAGAGGTCAGTGGTTCTCAAGCTTTAACTTCATTCATCCCCATTAAAATTTATTTATTTAGGGGGATGAACACCAGCAGGCTCGTTCTTGAAGGCATTCAATCAATTTGGCCACGTCCGTAGAAACGTTTGATTTATCATTACTACAGCACAGTTACTTTTTATCTCTGCTGCTGCTCTATTATTAGTTTAGCAGCAGCATGAGACACTGCCTTCATGAGCTCCTCATCCTGTGGCTGTAGGGACCGTGGTCTCCTCTGCGTTGTAACCCCTTCATCCTCGGATGAGAAAGGAGGAACGCCGCGCCGCTTTAACGAGGGGAAGTAGCAGAACGTGGTTCGTTCCTTCCTTGAATTGCTAGCGCTTATCGTGGCTCTCTGTTTATCCCTATCCACCTAATTTCCCACATTAATGCAGGCACCGCCATTTTCGAACTATAATGCGTTATATTTCCGATAAAGCGCTTCCGCTAGTAGTAGTTGTATTGAGAATCCGTAGTTTTGTGTTTACTTTGTAGAGTTTCTAGGGCAGTTTACTTTTATATGGAAAATAGAAATACTGCCATACTTTGTGTAGCTAGGGGTGTCATAACAGCTGTTTTAAGCATAAAAATACCCGCAAGAAGTTTGTTTTAAATCATAATTCCACGCACGAGCTGAATGTGGATGTGAAGAAGAGTGAAGAAGCGCGTCGTTTGACAGTGGTCTGGAAATAAATCAGCTGTACAGTACGCTGTATGTGACATCACTAGATTTCACTACTGCTAACTTAGATAAACCATGAAAAACCTTTTTTATCAAAATATAGAATGTTGTAGTATTTTTTGGTACATTGCGTATTTGTTTGAAATTATTCAGTGTGACCATTAAATATATTTTTTTACAAAGAGTTTTAAGAGCTTACATTACTTCTTTCAACTTATAGACACATGCACACAAACAATTAAAATGTCAAGATGAACTTTATTTTGTTTTAACTTTTTTACTTTGATTTCCCACCCATTGAAAATAATACAATTTAGCAGTGTAAGGTAAGTTTGTCAGTTTTTCAAAACTCATGGTACAAATTAAAAACATTCAGAAAAGGCGTTTCAAACAAGTAAATGTACAACTTTTGTTTATAACGTTCACTTTAAAACTATAAACAAGTGCTTTCACGGATGAAAGGAGGACACATTGGTCATTTCCCTACCTAACCCTCAATGCCGAATGGACATTTGGCTAGTTTGACTGGGATTCACGTGCGCTTTACTTTCAGTTTCATGTACCAGCACTTGGCCGACTTTCCCACTGTGCAGGGACTGATATGCCTCAGTGCTTTTATAATTCCGCATCGAAGATCCGTCTACTCCGTGCAACAAAACTTATTCACTAGCGAGGGCAGAGCTCGGCGTCCGGCTCCTACCCTGCGTGTCCCCCGTGAAAGGTGCGAGAACGGCGGAGAAGCAGTGAGGGAGAAGAATGCACAAAAGACGAGATGCGGAAGGGAAGGAAATGGGTTTATTTATAGTGGGAAGGATGGATCTGATTGTACTGGTGAGATGAGGAGATTGATTAGATAATGCGGTGGCAGCCGCGGGTGATGTCGTTCACGCTCCTCTCTAAACTAGTTTTTGCAAAACGTCACAATTAAAAAGGTCCTTATACGTTATAGCAGGCCACTTCTTCATTTCACAGCGGGTGTGTTAAATATTTACTATTGCGGTGTTTAATAGTTGTCTGTGTGTGCTCCCACGACATCGCTCTACAGGCTCCTGAAACGTAAGTCTAACAAATTATAGGAGATACATCATCGTTTTTACTTCCACGATGCAAAATAAGGTAGGTAGACATGCCCCCGGAACAAAGCACACGTTCGTGTATTCTTCTCTTATCTTTTCACAACGTCTAGAGTTCTACTATTTTGTTAGAGAACTGCAGTAACATGCTTTGCTCCTCGAAGTACATATATTCAATGCGTGATAATCAGCAATCTAAATAACTGTCTTGATTGGAAGAACACGCACTTTGTAAGATGGTTAGTCTTTCTTCTCTTTTTCTTTTTTAACAGACATTTTTTTTAAGCTAGGACAAACACACAGTGAACACACACCGCTTCGCTGAATGCCAAAAAGCTACCTGGCCGGCGTTTTCCTCGCGCTTATATGCTTCTTGGCCAGTGACGTCACCCGCCATGACATCCCAACTCATCATTGGCTGATTTCACACAAGATTCAGAGCCGTCACGCTGAGGGCGTTCCCAAAGCGTCTCGTCGACACGGCTCCAGTTCCTGAAAAGGAACATGTTGGTCTTTTACAAAATAACCTTAAAATGACAACCAATCCACTTTCATTTCTGGTCTGGGGTGCCTGTTCTGGTGTTTGGCCCAATATTCTTGATGATATAACATTACTGGACCGGGTTGTAGAATCTCTAGGCACCTCTAGAGGTTGCACATCAACATTTTATTCAAAATCCAGCTACAGTATGGTCTCCCAAAGTTTTTTCCCTAGCTGTGCAAATTTGAGTGTCAATGCAAAACACACATGCTTTGTGTATTATTTTAAATGGATTTGTTTATTTATCATACTCTTCAGCTAAAGGAAAACTTATTATTGATAGATTATTTTGTTCATTTTCAAGTCTTTTATCAACATATATTGACAGACTTTGCCCAAAAATGCATTACATATAAATAAGCATACACATGTGTTTGTGTTACAAAATATATGAATATGCTCCAATTTCTAATACATTTCATATAGATTGTACTTCATATGACAATTTTACATACATACGTATTTAAATTTAGCCATAAGATTCCCTCAAGATTTTATTATGGATTTCTATAAAGTAAGGTCTTTAGCAAACATAATTTGGCGATATTTGGACACTTGGCTCTATAGCATCCAACATCCCAAAAGTTTTTACTGTATGTAGCGACCTATTACAAACATGCAATGAAATATAAAAATTTTCATTATGGGTATCTAATTTACATTGTAGAGCAAAACATCCACTAACCGCGTTTTTGCTCATAAATTAAAAAATGCTGCATCATGCCATATACTGTACTCTCTGAGCCGGTGTTTCAAAACACGTGTACCTAATGAACTTTTTCCCAGAGGGAGTAAAATATAGTTCTCATATTGTATATTTGGTGGTAGTAACTGTAATAACCTGACTGATCTCATGGTCTCTCCACAAACCCTCGTAGTTGCCTAGAAGCACTACCTGTGCAAACATTGTACAACTTGCAGTGCAAACTCTTCCATTTCTGTGGCTTCTTCACCTCGTAGCCCTTGATTTCACATCCAACCTCAGGCAGAATGAAACATGCCTCAGCACAAAGCTTCTGTGGAATGGGCAACTAGACACTTCTGCTCTATGGGAGACTAGTGAGAAGAATGCTGCGTACTTGTTTTCAGCTCGCAAGGACATTTTAACTAACAGATTATCTCACTCTCACACCCTTCTTGACCACATCAACCCTGTTGTGGACTTTGCAGACAAAACGATGAGAACATAGGAAACAGATCGATTTTGTGTGTGTGTGTCTGGATGGGTTTTTTTTCTACAGCCTTTGCTCTAGTTGCACCCACTTCCTCAGTGGTAACAGCTGTCAAAACGTTGCAGGATTACAGTACACCACACAGTTATGGCTGGCGTTAGAGCCTGGCACAGGACAGGAAGCTAGGAGGGGTGATGCATGCTGGGGTCATACAAAGCGAGGTGAGAGCAGCCCAAGGGACGAAGAGCTAATACGATGCCATTCCAATGCTTGTCATTCTCTTATGCATGTCAGACATATCACAGGGTTTCTGTGGTGATCAAACAAAAACTACCCATGTGAAAACTGAATATTCTGTCACATACACCATTAGATTTTTACCACCACCAGTGTTGGGCACGTTACTTTGAAAAGGTAATTAGTTATACTGACCAGTCACTTCTGACAAATAGTAACTGAGTTAGTAACATTATTATAAAAGTGACTAATTACCAGGGAAAGAAACTGTTCAAATAACTTGGATGTCACCGATATAAATATGTTAAATTAATGAAAAGGACACTAAATAGAATACAATATTATAATAAAACATTGTACACACTATTTTTATGTTTCTGTGAGACAATGTAAGAGACATCAAATTCAATATATTATTGTAATATCCCTCATTGAAACTTATAGTAAATACTCTCTATAGACACCTTGCTAATAGTATCGCCTTAGTATTTCTCTTTTTTATAGCTTTGTGATATGAGTGGCTCAGTGGCTGAACTATAGTTTTGCATCCCTGCGAGAATCCTTTTTTTTTCCTGAAAGAAAACAAAAATAACATAATTTACTCAACCATTCTTCTCCCTTGAGTTACTTAATGTCTTCCAACATTCTAGAGAGTATCAACATAGGTGCTCAGTGTTATTTGAGTGTTTCCTGTGAAGCCAATATTGAGGCTAGTGTGAGCTAGATCATACTTTCAACAAAAAAAATGCTATATTTATTATATAAACCTCAGATTATTAGTTGAGTTAGGTATAGGGTACACTGTAAAAAAAAAATTGCTAACAGTAAAAAACTGTGAAAATGCTACGGGAAAAAACTGTTAAATGGTAAACGGTAAATTCCTGTAAAATGTACTGGGGAAAAATGTAAACTTACATTCCCAGAATTCCCTGCATTGCATGTAAAATTTTGTTTGAATTTTTTTTGTTTTTGTTTTTTCATCTTGTTTCTTCTTAGTTTTTTCTTATCAGTTATGTTTATTAGGGTTGTGTGTCACATGCAATGTTGTTAAATTAATGTTTATTGCAAATCTCAGTTTAATGAGTCTCACCATGATGGTGTTTAGTGTTTGTGTGAATGAAACTGAGCTCCTTATATATATATATATATATATATTTATATTTAAAAGCTACTTGTGATGGGCTTTGGTTCATCATGTGACTTGCTCATCATCACCTGCATATGGTGTATTACAAAGCTAACAAACAGATTTGTATCAGTAAATGAAATTACAGTATTTAACTGTAAATTTAACTTAAGGGATAGTTCACCCAAAAATTAAAATTAGATGTTTATTTGCTTACCCCCAGCGCATCCAAGATGTAGGTGACTTT